>JAPYYV010014887.1:0-17838 GCA_030522625.1 Copidosoma aretas
GTAGTGTCGGATTCACCCTGGCTTATGGTGTAATAACACTACGTGATGCTAATCATCACGGGCGCCTACCGACTAAAACCATCCTCCCCAAGAGAGAGCGAGTCCGAAGGACTATTACTCTGATATAGGTGTTGAAACAGGAAGTAAGAGATAGAGGCAGAGAAATAGTTGAAAGATGAAGAATAACGGCGAAGTTTGGTGACTGACCAGGTATACCGAGGAGGTAGCTGGCAGTGCTATACGCATCGCGGCGAAACTCGGAGAATTGAGGTATTGGATAGACCTCAGGACAATAGAGAGAGAGAGAGAGAAACACCCTGGTCAGGCATCAGATTTATGAGCGAAGAGAATTTTCACTCATAGATCTTTAGCCCAGCCGCGCCGATAGTTGCAGGGCTGATAGCGACTTCTCTGAATGAACTGGCCCAGGTGTCGGCCCCCCCCCGGAAGAGATTCGCCGGTGACCCATTCACCAAGACGATGAGCTTCTGGGTTCCCTGACGGAAATTGGCTATGCCGACTGCCAGCGGGAACCCACCGACCCGGCGTCAGGGTCCGTTGACGACCTCCCCAAGGAGGGATTGCCCTCCTAGTTCCAGGCATCATCAGGAGAAATTGCAGTCAGTCCGCTAGAATTGGGGAGAATGTGTTTTCGGCGCCGCGGGTACTTTTCCCACCGAAAAAGTCTGAGAATCGAAATTCCCGAAAAATTTTCGACGAGAATCGAACCCGTATTTGCCTTGAGTCTGTCAGGCTAGGAAGCTAGCACGCTCACCACTAAGCCATCGAGGACTCTTAGAATCAGTCGTATGATCGTGAACGTAATTTTACATCATTGACGTAGAAACGTAAAGTCTGGAAATAAGTGTACGACTTGGGTGAACAGTTTTAGTCTAATATGCCAGCAAAAATTTGGAGATGTTAGTCCGGGTCGTCTAGATTTTCAGATGATCTTTGTCGTTGATATGTTTTTCTGAAGTCCATGGTTACGATTTACTATTAAAATCCACTTTTTTAAAGATAAGTTGTAAAAAGTGAAACCAGTGTGAAATAAAATTTTTAAAAAATTATTAAATTGTAGAGGAACATTATTATAGAAAAAAACTTTAAAAAATTTTTGAACACAAAGTCGTGCAGAATGCCCTAAAAATACATTTATAAATAACAGACTTTGAACAATTTTTAAACGCAACGTGGTGCTGGAGACCCTAAAATATATCAGAAAGAGCTTTTCGAAGCATCAAAAGTACCAACTGAAGGACAAAACTTGGGCCCAGCTTGACTGGCTCACCGGCTACTTCACGCGGCCGCCAGGCCGTAAAACGTGCGCGAGTTTCAGCCAGTGGTTAGCTTAACCTAAGACTATGCAAGTATTTATGTGTTTATGACCATATAATATCAGCTTCTCTTAAATGAGACGTTAAAAAGCTAAAACTAATCAAACTTCTGAGCGTTTCAGCGTTTTTGTGTAATCATGAGAAGGGCTTTTATGATAAATAGAATTTAGTTTTACCATTTTAAGGGCGGACTACAATCAGGAGCACATACATGTATCCTACCATGTTAAGGGTGGGCATCAATTAGGAACATGTACATGTAAATTATTAAGGACAGACTCGTATTACAGTGTTAAGGGCCGGACTACAATTGCCACGACCATGAGCTCAATGCACGTATAATTTGAGTAATTATTAACTAAATATAAATGATTATGATAATAGTTTTCCGAATATTGATCATGGAGGAAATAGGAATAAACAAAATGACAATATTCATAATCATTCACAAAGCATTTATAATTATAAGCATGCACGCTGTTTTTTTGTAATAAAATATATATTCAAACGAAAAGTATCATTTGGATCTTGGGTAGATAGATTTTATATGTATCAGGAAGGAACTTAAGAAAAATCTGGAATTAGCGCCAAGACAAGCTTTTTTGCTGATGCATTCAAATACCTACACGCAAAATACTGCTCTTGCAAGTTTCAAAGCTTCTCTCAACTTTCTTTATGCTAAGAATAATCTTGCGCTGTAGCGCTTTATAGGGTAATAGACTAGGCCCTCTAGCGCTTTCTACCGGCCATCGAGAAGCTTTATGGTACAGTGCTCTAGGGCAGAGGACTAGGTCATGACAGATTTTGGTGACGACGGTGAGATACCTGGAGGTAATCCCTCAGAAGATGCCTGAATGCCATCTTGTGAGAGTAAATAGTGTTGTCGACGTGTAAAACTTATAATGATTTTAGAGAATTTAACTTTATAATTTTAACAGTGTAATCCCAATAAATAAGGAATAGGTCAGTCGTTCTGAAAATGATCTTGACAATTAATTAAATTCCAAGAGTGCTGAAAGAATTATTTCAACTAGCCGTGATGATCATGACGATCGAAACCCATCAATTGTGCCATAAAAATAGAATGATGACAATCATTACACGATTTAACTAATCTTATCCCGGAGTTTAACAACAATGATTTAAAGAGCTCAATATTTAATTTTACCAATCTCTCGCAAAATATGTCGATCTTGAGGAAAACGATCTTTTTATTCAATCAATCATGACAAAAATTTCTGGAGTTGTAAAAAAAAAATTAATAATAATGATAAAATTAACAAAATGTATAACGTAAGAATAAATTATTTATCTTTCTATGGTAGTTAACACCAAAATTTCATAAATACAGTCGTGTCTTACATGTCTTAAGTTAAAGGGTTTGCGTGCATATCATGCAGGCTGGCGAATCCCTAGTAGTATACATATACTAGTAGAGCTTCGCCCTCCTGCGCGTTCTGCGTGCCACACCCTATGCGAGATTATACCTTTAAAAAATAAGCGGTAGGAGATTTATATTTTAATTATACACAAAATTAAAATTACGCTTTTCTCAGTCGACTTTGGTCATCCACGGAAGAAGACGTTTGTTTTTAGTAGTGTGGGAGGGAAGGTGGTTTAATTTTTGACTTTTCCACAAACATGGAAAAATTGAACCAACTCTACCTTAATTTGAGGGGGGATGAGGGGGGTCCAATAATCCTAACACAAACCAACTTTAACCTAATATCCCAAATGAGGGGGCGGGGAGGGTAGGTAAAATGTGGGTGTTGTTAATAACCCCTTTAGAATTACTACATAATATAAAAAAATAATGATCCACTGATCAATTTTTGGTGTACACACCGTATAATTCTTGCGATCCCAAAACATAAGAGCAATTGTTGAAATCGTTTTTTCTGAATTCAAACAATATTTCTCTTTTTAATTCGATATATAAAAAAACACTGTAATAAAATTATATGTAAATAAGAAATTTTTTTTATAATAAATTAGTTATTTCTCAATGTTTGTTTCAGATTAGTATAAAAAAATGAGCTGTTAAAATCATTTAAATCCAGCCAAAAATCAATATCTATGAATTTTTATTTTATTCAAAGTAGTATAAATTCTACACCAGTTAATGCCATCGTCAGAATTCTTTTATATTCGTTGAGATGATAAGCGATTAAAGTTTTATACGAGATTGTTTATTTCAAACCCTTTTTTCCAGGGCTATCAGTGAATTAATTTTTTTTGTTCAAAATTAACTTTGAAAATTTTCAATTGATCTTTGTTAATCAGTCCATACATTGTGTTAAGAATTCGAGTATGACATTCAATTTCACTAGAATTAACCTTTTTTTCTACATGAATTGTTTTTGGCATCAGTAAATCAAACATTTGATACGATTTTTCTTGCAATTTTAAAATTTCTATTATATGTAAAAGAGCACGATTCTCATTATGATCAGAGAAATTTTCTAAGTTATAATTTTTTCATTTGCTCCAAACTTTATCACCTTAAGGACGTTCGGTAGAGATAAAACCCTCTGAAGAATTTTTTTGAAATTTCGATCAGACATTTTTATTGTTGTTACAATAAACCTGTTGAAATTTTAAGAGGTTTGTCTATTTCGTTTCTGAGATATTAAAATTCAAAGATCAGTCATTTTAACACGGTCGCTTAATGGAAAACTGATAAGAACTCAGTTTTAGAAAATTGGCGCAATGAATTTCGCCAATTTTTTTACATGTCACAGGTAATGTTATTAATTTTATCTATACTAAGTTTCTCGACGATCATCTGATTTTTTCTACAAAAAAATAATTTTAAAACGGTTAAAAACGATATGACAACGTCGTGAGGTGACTCGAGGTTCCGGCTTCACTCGGCAGATGGCCATAAGTCTTGAAACCGCTTTCCGCAAAGGGAAATTTATTCGTGTATGTATAAATGGATGTATGTATATAAATTAAGTACATGTAGAACTGCGGGTATACACACATCAATTTGGAGCAGCGCTACCAATTCTTTACTCGCTGCACGTTTCCCCTTGCCCCCCAAATGTTTTCCCCCACTAACTGTCTGGAACGTCCGTAAATGTTGTTAAAAATCAAAAACCACGCAAATAATTGCCGCAATGCATTAGGTTACATCATAACTATTACTCTAACATTTTAAAGTCCTCTATGGGGTTTTATCATATGTTTTTGAGTCATTGCATACAATTTATTCCTTTACTTTATTAAATATTATTTTTAAAAAAAAACTTTGATGATATTCAGAAAATTATGTGTCTAATCTTGATATTATTGTATAATGTTTTTTCTTTCTTTCGAAATTCAAGTTTTTAGAAATCTGAGATTCAGGAATGTTGACATATTTCAAAAATTTTGCACAACATTCATTTTATTTCATTTAACTACGCTCTAAACGGTGTGGGCCAATTTTTTATTGTACTTTTGTTGTTGTTTTCTTAAAAAACTGATTCTTGTTTACTTTAAAGATGTACTGCTGACTTAATTACCTTATGACTTTCTCATCAAGTTTTCAATTTTTCGTCATCTGCATACTATTTTTATTAAAATTAGGTGTATAGAATTCAGATGATTTTAAATTTTACTCAAAATTTATTTGCCGGAATCATTATGTCTCCTAATTTAGATACATCTCCTGTCTCTTACGTATCTCTTATCAGCATATCGAAATTCTAAATGGCAAATACATAATGGCTGCGAATACAAGAAAAGCGTTGAAGAGTCTGTAAAAATACGTTTATAGGAGTTTTTAGGGAGCTTGCTACAAGTCTATCATTAATAGTAGAAAATCAAAAATTCTGAATATAATATGGCAGCCAGTATGATGAAAATTTTTCGTAAAATTTTTATTACAGATTTTTCAGGATTGTCTGTTGTTAATCTGACATCCTGTTTTTTAATTTCCAATTAGCTGCGGAATCTGATGACTTGAGTTTTTATATTTGAAATTTTATTGTATTTTTAAAGCTAGGATAACGAAAAAAAATTTGTCACAGCAGTCTCCTGAATTACTTATAAAGAAGAAAAACTATTTAAGTGTTGTATTTTGAGGAACTAAGCGAACTGAGATATAACGATTGTTAAATGTACTACATATTAAAATAGCTATATTTATATTAAGTTTATATAAAATTAATCACATTATCGGTGAACAGCTCTGATATCTCTTACTATGCTAAATTTTTTCAAAAATTCTCACAATAAATATTCTGTGATATAGCTACGTTAGGAAAATATGATGGTTTCATCATAGTATTGTTTAAAATATTTTAATGCCTTTCCAGATCTTCTGTCATTTTTCAAATACAGTGAAAGGTGTTACTTCAGAACCATTTCACCTTATTATCAAGACATTATAATGAATTTGCTGCTGCAACCTAAGGTTATTTAAAATTATTCCCATCATCATAGATAATGTTTTTAAAATTATTTTAGAATTAGGGTTTTGTGGACCGCCCCTTTAAAATCACTATATAATATAAAAATAATAATACACTGATCAATTTTTAGTGTACAAACACAATATTCCTTGCGATCGCATACCATAATAGGAATTGTTGAAATCCTTTCTTCTTTTTTAAACAATATTTTTCTATTTGATTCAGTATATGAGAAGCACTGTAGTAGAATTATGTCTGATTACGAAAATTTTTATAATAAATTAGTTATTTCTCAATGTTTGTCCCGGATTGGTATGCAAAAATAAGCTGTAAATATCATCTAAATCCAGCCATAAATTAATAGTTCTATGAATGTTCATTTTATTTGAAAGTAGTATAATTGCTATACCAGTCAATACTATCGTCAGAATTCTTTTATATTGGTAGAGAGAATAAGAAATTAAAGTTTTATAGAAGATTGTTTTTCCTAAACTCTTTGTTCTCGGGCCATCAGTAAATAAATTTTTTTTTCGTTCAACAGTAGATTTAGAAATTTTTAATTTATTTTTGGTAATTTGTCCATACATTGTGTTGAAAATTTGTGTACGTCATTTATCAGTAAATCAAACATTTGACACGATTTTTCTTGTGATTAAAAATATTATTTTCATCACTCTAACCTAAAAATCGCACCTTCGCCGCTTCTTTTCGGCTCTCATGATGAAAAATATAATACCGACCTGGTACTAGGGTGGTAATATAGCATGATTCTCATGATTATCAGAGAATTATCTAGGATATAATTTTTTTTGCTCCAAATTTATCACCTTAAATGTTTTCAGAAATCAATAACTATACCAAAAATTGTCATAATTAATTAGGTAACATAACAACAATAGTTTATAGCTGCTTTAAAGAAACTGTGTTTAATCTAGCTATTATTGCACAATTTTTTTTTCTTTCTTCCCGAATTTTAGTTTTTTGTTAGAATTATAAAATTCAGGAATGTAGAAATATTTTAAAATTTTTACAAATTAATTTTGTTCAATTTAACCACGCCGTAAACGGTGTGTGCCGAGTGTTTATTGTACTTTCGATGTTGTTTTTTCAAGAAACTGATTCTTGTTTACTTTCAAGATGTACTGCTGAATTATTTTTCGACTTGCTCATCAAATATATAACTTTTGTCATCTGCATACTGTTTTTCTCGAATTAGATGTATAAATTTAATACTATTTTCAATTTTACTTAACACTTCTTTGCAAGAATCATTATGTCCCATAATTGAGTTACATCCCCTGTCCATTCGTACGTGAATGTAGTCATAAATATTCTCTACATTTCGAATTAAAGCACAATATTTAACATTAATAAGGCGTGAATTCTTTATTAACCAAAATTCATTATATGACATGAATGTTGAATTGTGTGATGGTGCTGTATTTTCATTTTTAGGTGACCAAATATAATTTTAATAAGTACTATTGTGAGTTTTATGGGCACGATGACAATTTATTCTAATCTTTGTCATCTTATTACAAAATTTTGCGAGATTGTCGACGAAGTCTTTCCTAGAATTATTGAAACAAGAACTCAGCTGAGTGCAAGAACCTTGCAGAATATGATTATATATTGTCATTGATAGTTTTTCATTTTTTTAAACGATATCAGCAGATATATTCTCCTTTACATCTGTAAATGCAATCATTTTATAATTAGTATGCTATATAGTTAAAATATGTGCGTGTTGTATACAACGTTTTTGAAACTAATTAGTGTAAAAATGATCTTAAATTTCATCAAAAATATTTTTGTTAGTCATATCATCCGAAATTGACTTTACATTGGCGTTGAATAATCTTAATGTAAGATTACGTATGTTATCTGACGTCCTCGTTTCAGTGAGGTTTGATTAATCCATTCTAGATCTCTTTAACTTAGGATTGCATGTTTCTGTTATAAATAAATCCAATTTATCATATTTCCTCATTATCAACATTGCATCTTGTTAATGCTGTAACATGTATCGAGGTTCTCAAACGTATGTAGACAGTAGTATGTAAAAATTAACATTGTTATGTTTGTTCTAAATATTTTTAAAATTTTGAATAGGCTATTTTTATAGAATTTCGCAAACCTTTATAAAATTGTATTCCTAACTTCTTATGGTATCATTTCTTAGATCACTCAGTCCATCATACTCTATCATAGCGTATGAGTGTACAAAACTTATTGAGTCAATTCACCAGCATATCATAATAGACTGAAGTTTCAAAAATCAGGTCGTCGTTGAAAATCTTAGAAAAAAAACCAACGCGACATTAGCAGTCAGTGATGCGAACACCCAAGACTTTTGTCACATGCGCAGAGCGACTTTTCTCTCTGTCTCTTTCTGATCGGCTGAAGTAGGAAAGCTCCTCTGATTTCACTTAAACCTAAGCCTCTCCCATTTTTTACAGCTTAAATACGACAAATTATACAGAGACACTACTACAGACGATACCCAAGTGGGCTACTTGTTTTGCTCGTATTCTTGGCGTTGTCTCTTCGTGTCCTGGCTGTTTTTTTTTTTTTTTTTTTTTTTTTTTTTTTTTATTTTTTTTTTTTTATTATTTTTTTTTACTATCAGTATAAGAATTATTCTTACCATGATTTTTATGAATGTTAGCTCTACTAGTAGATTTTCTATAGTTGGGTATCTTATGTTGCTCAAAAATAACGGCCTGTCCTTAATGCTTTCGTAAAAATGTAGCAAAAAGGGTCTGTATTAGCATCTAATTGTCTTTTAAAACCAATATAGGATAAAATACATAGACAAAATAATACTGTCTCCACACCACTTTGACGTAAGTATCTCCGCACGTTTTTTTTTATTTTTTTTTTTTTTTTTTTTTTTTTTTTTTAAATTTTTTTTTTTTTATTATTTTTTTTAATCACAATTACTTACCAAGAGTTAGACCAATATCCAAATTATATGATGTAAAACAACTAAAAAAATAGGATGCTTGTTGTTACCGCAATTTTTTCATCTAGCGGTATCCCCCGTAGGCTGCTTCCACTGGAAATGTCAAAATCCAAGAATAAAGAAAATGTAAACACAAATTACTTACATTATAATTTTTCACACAACTAATACAATTACAGAAAATTCTCATTTTTGAATAACTCTCTAAATTGTTCACTTTGACGTACAACCAGCGTCGATCATATTTTTCTGGACGTGCGCTCTGAAAAACATGATTGTCGCTGAGTGTACGCATGTACGAGTTTCAGCTAAAATAGCTTCGAAATAAGCAAGCAACAGACAATTAAAACTAAATCAAATGAATGAATCCTTAACTTATAAATATTTAACGAACATTATTCGGCACATATAATATCATGAATGACACTTTACATTGCTCTGCACCAGCAATAATAGTAATACTGTAATAATATAATACCTTAAGGCTACCATATGCAAAGAAGACTAGAGTAACATAAATATTTGCAGTTGTCGCTACATAAATATGTTTAGCTATGCAATTTGTAACTAATTTGATAGTTTTACAAACTAATTATATATAGTTGATGCGAATTTACAAAACAGTATCCGAAACACTGCTAAAATTTTAGAGAGCTTAAAAGATTTTGATTTTTATAAGATAAAGGATGGTGCGAACAAATTTGTCTTTCTATATGATGCATTTGTAATGCTTGTAATACATATACACGCCTTCAGACATATGTTATCATAATAATACCGTAAAATCAGTCTATAACTTGGATGAGTCATTTCTGTAAGCGGTCGTCACGATATTTAATATATTTCTACTATTTTGGATGCTTCATTGTGTATGCCAGCACTAAACGTTAAATCTTAAGAGCTGCTTTAACACGTCTTACGTTTGTTAATTTTTGCACTACTTATATAACGACTAAATAAATATATAAAGCTGAAACTAGCCGCTTCTCCCAGCCGCCTGACCGTCACAATACCGCAAAGGATCTAAAGCGGTATAGAGGTGACTAAAAGACTTCTAAATGACTAGAATGTAACTTTTCAAAACAAATAACGTGAAACCATCATAAAAATTTATATTTTGGCTATAAAAGAATTAAAACATAAGTAACAATATAAAATATCCGTTAAATTCAAATCGGTTTAAGCTTTTAAAAAAAAAAGTCGTGTGAGAAAAAATTATTCACAAAAATAGATTATACTTTATCTTAAACGGAAACCTTAGATTATCTCAATGTCTTTAAAAGAGTACCTCTGTTTTGCAATAAATAAATAGTTAAGTTAGAAATATAAGCCAATTTCTCGAAATTCGGCGGGTTTTTGGATTTTTAGGTCAGCAGACAAATATTTATGCAATTAAACCAGTAATTACTCATTATTTATATGGCCCCGTAAATCATCAAAAAGTTTATAAAAGGGTACGTATCTCCGTTTTGCAATAAATAAATAGTTAAGTAAAAAATATGAGAAAAGATCTTAAATTTCAGCGTGTTTTTGGATTTTTAGATAAGCAGAACAATATTTATGCATCAAAACTAGTAATAACTTCACATTTAGTAGGCACTTATGATTATTAAAAAGTTTTTAAGAGATTAAATACTTTCATTTTGCAATAAATAAATAGTTAAGTAAAAAGTATTAGCTGATTTCTCGGAATTCGGCAGGTTTTTGGATTTTTAGGTTAGCAGACCAATATTTATGCAATTAAATTAGTAATAACTCATTATTTTTAAAGCCCCTTAAATTGAAGAGTTTTCAAGAGGGTACATATCTTCGTTTTGCAATGAATAAATAGTTAAGTAAGAAATATAAGCAGATTTCTCGAAATACAGCAGGTTTTTGGATTTTTAGGTAAGCAGACCAATATTTATTCAATTAAACCAGTAATAATTCATTATTTATGAGGTCTCTTAAATTATTAAAGTTTTTAAGAGGGTGCATAGCTCCGTTTTGCAATGAATAAATATGAAAGTAAGAAATATAAGAAAATATCTTAAATTTTAGCGTGTTTTTAGATTTTTAGAAGAGCAGAACAATATTTATGCATTAAAACTAGTAATTACTTTACATTCAGAAGGCACTTATGATTATTCAAAAGTTTTTAAGAGATTATATACTTTCATTTTGCAATAAATAAATAGTTTAGTAAGAAGTTTAAGCTGATTTCTCGGAATTCGGCAGATTTTTAATTTTTAGGTTAGCAGACCAAGTTTTATGCAATTTAATTAGTAATAACTCATTATTTATAAAGTTCCTTAAATTCAAGAGTTTTCAAGAGGGTACATATCTTCGTTTTGCAATGAATAAATAGTTAAGTAAGAAATATAAGCAGATTTCGAGAAATACAGCAGGTTTTTGGATTTTTAGGTAAGCAGACCAATATTCATGCAATTAAAACAGTAACAACTTATTATTTATAAGGCCCCGTAAATCATCAAAAAGTTTATAAGAGGGTACGTATCTCTGTTTTGCAATAAATGAATAGTTGAGTAAGAAATATAAGAAAATGTCTCAAATTTTAGCGTGTTTTTGGATTTTTACATTAGCAGAACAATTTTTATGCATCAAAACTAGTAATAACATCACATTTAGTAGGGGCTTATGATTATTAAAAAGTTTTTAAGAGGTTACATACCTCTGTTTTGAAATACATAAATAGTTAAGTAATAAGTATAAGCTGATTTCTCGGAAAGCAGCGGGTTTTTTGTTTTTCAGGTAAGCAGACCAATTTTTATGCAATTAAACGAGTAATAACTCATTATTTTTAAGGCCTTTTAAATTAATGATGTTTTCAATAGGGTACATATCTCCGTTTTGCAATAAATAAGAAGTTAAGTAATAAATATAAGAAAATATCTTAAATTTCAGCGTGTTTTTGGAGTTTTAGATGAGCAGAACAATATTTATGCATTAAAACTAGTAATAACTTCTTATTCGATGGACACTTATGATTATTAACAAGTTTTAAGGATCGTTCATTTCCCCGTTTTTCAATATATCAATAGTTAAGTAAGAAGTATAAGCTGGTTTTTCGGAATTTGACGGGTTTTTGGATTTCTTAGTCAGCTGACTATTATTTATGCAATTAAACCAATAATTACTCATCATTTATAAGGCCTCGTAAATTATTTGAAAGTTTCCAAGAGGGTACATATCTTGGTTTTGCAATAAATAAATTGTTAAGTAAGGAATATGAAGACATATCTTCAATTTTAGCGTGTTTTTTCATTTTCAGATGAGCAGAACAACATGTATGCATCAAAACTTGTAATAACTTCACATTTTATAGGTACTTATGATTGCTTAAAAGTGTTTTAGAGGGTACGTACCTCCGTTTTGCGATAAATAAATAGTTTAAAAAGCAATATAAGACGATTTCTCGATATTCGGCAGGTTTTTGGATTTTTAGGTCAGCGGACCAATATTTATGTGATGAAACTAGTAATAACTTTTTATTGTAAGTCGTCTTATATCAAAAAAAAAATTTTTAAGAGTGTACATATCTCCGTTTTGCAATAAATAAATAGTTGAGTAAGGAATATAAGACGATTTCTCGGAATTCGGCGCGTTTTGGGATTTTTAGGTCAGCAGACCAATATTTATGCAATTAAACTAGTAATAACTCATTATTTATACAGCAACGTAAATTTAAAAAAAATTTTGTAAGAAGGTACATACCTTCTTTTTGCAATAAATAAATTGTTAAGTAGGAACTATAAGATGACTTCTTGAAATTCGGCGGGTTTTTAGATTTTTAGGTAAGCAGACCAACATTTATGCAATCAAACCAGTAATAACTAATTATTTATAAGGCCTTTCAAATTATTAAAGAGAATTTAAGAGGGTACATACCTCCGTTTTGCAATTAATAAATAGTTAAATAAGAAATAAAAGCTGGTTTCTTGGAATGCGGCGGGTTGATGGATTTTTAGGTTAGCTGACCAATATTTATGCAATTAAACCAGTAACAACTCATTATTTATACGGCCCCGTAAATTATTAAAATGTTTGAAAGTTGGTACATATCCCTGTTTTGCAATAAATAAATAGTTACGTAAGAAATACAAGACGATTTCTCGAAATTCGGCAGGTTTTTGGATTTTTAGGTCAGTAGACCAACATTTATGCAATAAAATCAGTAATAGCTTATTATTTATAAGGCCTTTTAAATTATGAAAGAGAATTTAAGAGGGTACATACCTCCGTTTTTCAATTGATAAATAGTTAAGTAAAAAATATAAGATGAATTCTCCAAATTCGGCGGGTCTTTGGATTTTTAGGTAAGCAGACCAATATTTGTGCTATTAAACCAGTAATTACTTATTATTTATAAGACCTTTTGAATTATTTATGAAAATTTGAGAGGGTACATACCTCTGTTTTTCAATGAATAAATAGTTAAGCAAGAAATATAAGATGAATTCTCGAAATTCGGCGGGTTTTTGGATTTTTAGGTAAGCAGACCAATATTTATGCAATTAAACTAGTAATAACTCATTATTTATTAGGCCTTTTAAATTATCAAAGTTTTTAAGAGGGTAGATACCTCCGTTTTTGAATAAATAAATAGTTAAGTAAGAAGTATGAGCTAATTTCTTGGAATTCGGAATATTTTTGGATTTTTAGATGAGCAGAACAATATTTATGCATCAAAACTAGTAAAAACGTCACATTTGATAGGTACTTATGATTATTATAAAGTTTTTAAGAGATAAAATACTTTCATTTTGCAATGAATAAATAGTTAAGTAAGAAATATAAGCAGATTTCTCGAAATACAGCAGGTTTTGGGATTTTTAGGTAAGCAGACAAATATTTATGCAATTAAAACAGTAACAACTTATTATTTATAAGGCACCTCACATTATTAAAGTTTTTAAGAGGGTACATATCTCCGTTTGCAATAACTAAATAGTTAAGTAAGAAATATCAGTAAATTTCTCGGAATTCAGCGGGTTTTTGGATTTTTAGGTCAGCAGACCAATATTAATGCAAGTAAACCAGTTATAACTCATTATTTTCAAGGCCCCGTGAATTATCAATGATTTTCCAAGAGGGTACATATCTCCGTTTTGCGATAAATGAATAGTTAAGTAATAAATATAAGATGATTTTTCGAAATCCAGTGGGTTTTTGGATTTATAGGTGAGCAGACCAATATATATTCAATTAAACCAGTAATAACTCATTATTTATAAGGCCTCGTGAATCATCAAAAAGCTTATAAGAGGGTACGTATCTCTGTTTTGCAATAAATAAATAGTTGAGTAAGAAATATGAGTAAATATCTCAAATTTCAGCGTGTTTTTGGATTTTTAGATAAGCAGAACAATTTTTATGCATCAAAACTAGTAATAACATCACATTTATCACGGACTTATGATTATTAAAAAGTTTTTAAGAGGTTACTACCTCTGTTTTGCAATACATAAATAGTTAAGTAATAAGTATAAGCTGATTTCTCGGAAATCAGCGGGTTTTTGGATTTTCAGGTAAGCAGACCAATATTTATGCAATCACACAAGTAATAACTTATTATTTTTAAGGCCTTTTAAATTAATAATGTTTTTAATAGGATACATATCTCCGTTTTGCAATAAATAAGAAGTTTAGTAGGAAATATGAGAAAATATCTTAAATTTCAGCGTGTTTTTGGATTTTTAGATGAGCAGAACAGTATTTATGCATTAAAACTAGTAATTACTTCTTATTCGATAGACACTTATGATTATTAACAAGTTTATAGGAGCGTACATTTCTCCGTTTTGCATTAAATAAATAGTTAAGTAAGAAGTATAAGCTGGTTTTTCGGAATTTGGCGGGTTTTTGGATTTTTAAGTCAGCTGACTATTATTTATGCAATCAAACCAATAATATCTCATCATTTATAAGGCCTCGTAAAATATTTGAAAGTTTCCAAGAGGGTACATATCTTGGATATGCAATAAATCAATAGTTAAGTAAGAAATATGAAGACATATCTTCAATTTTAGCGTGTTTTTGCATTTTCAGATGAGCAGAACAATATGTATGCATCAAAACTAGTAATAACTTCACATTTAATAGGTACTTACGGTTACTAAAAAGTGTTTGAGAGGGTACGTACCTCCGTTTTGCGATAAATAAATAGTTAAAATAGCAATATAAGACGATTTCTCGAAATTCGGCAGGTTTTTGGATTTTTAGGTCAGCAGACCAATATTTATGCAATTAAACTAGTAATAACTCATTATTTATAAGGCCACGTAAATTAAAAAAAAGTTTCTAAGAAGGTACATACCTTCTTTTTGCAATAAAAAAATAGTTAAGTAAGAACTATAAGATGACTTCCCGAAATTCGGCGGGTTTTTGGATTTTTAGGTAAGCAGACCAACATTTATGCAATCAAACCAGTAATAACTCATTATTTATAAGGCCTTTTAAATTAATAAAAAAAATTCTAGAGGGTACTTACCTTCGTTTTGCAATCAATAAATAGTTAAATAAGGAATAAAAGCTGATTTCTTGGAATGCGGCGGGTTGATGGATTTTTAGATTAGCTGACCAATATTTATGCAATTGAACCAGTAACAACTCATTACTTATAAGGCCTCGTAAATAATCAAATTGTTTTAAAGTGGGTACATATCCCCGTTTTGCAATAAATAAATAGTTACGTAAGAAATTCAAGACGATTTCTCGAAATTCGGCAGGTTTTTGGATTTTTAGGTTAGTAGACCAACATTTATGCAATAAAATCAGTAATAGCTTATTAAGTATATGGCCTCTTAAATTATAAAAGAGAATTCAAGAGGGTACATACCTCCGTTTTTTAATTGATAAATAGTTAAGTAAGAAATATAAGATGAATTCTCGAAATTCGGCGGGTCTTTGGATTTTAAGGTAAGCAGACCAATATTTGTGCAATTAAACCAGTAATAACTCATTATTTATAAGGCCCAGTAAATTGTTAAAAAGGTTTTAAGAGGGTACATATCTTCGTTTTGCAATAAATAAATTGTTAAGTAAAAAATATAGGATGATTTCTCGAAATTCGGCGGGTTTTTGGATGTTTTGGTAAACAGACCAATATTTATGCTATTAAACCAGTAATAACTCATTATTTATAAGGCCTCTTAAATTAATAAAGTTTTTAAGAGAGTACACATCTCCGTTTTGCAATAACTAAATAGTTAAGTAAGAAATATGAGAAATTATCTTAAATTTCAGCGTGTTTTTGGATTTTTAGATAAGCAGAACAATATTTATGCATCAAAACTAGTAATAACTTTACATTTGATAGGCACTTATAATTATTAAAAAGTTTTTAATAGGGTACATACCTCCGTTTTGCAATAAATAAATAGCTAAGTAAGAAGTATAAGCTGATTTCTTGGAATTCATCGGGTTTTTGGATTTTCAGGTCAGCAGACCAATATGTTTGCAATCATACTAGTAATATTTCATTATTTATAAGGCTCCGTCAATTATAAAAAATTTTTCAAGAGGGTACATATCTCCGTTTTGCAATGAATAATTAGTTAAGATTACAATTTTTGTCATTTTAACTAAAATAGGCGACTTTTTTTCATTTTGTGTCTCTGATAAACTTATATGTATAACAAGCAGAGATAACTGTATTTTAAACAGGCGCATGAAATAATGTGAAAGTCTTAAAATGTTACATGTTTATGATATGCAATAAATATTTAGTCTAGTCAGGATGAAACAATTTTCGGATGTGATTTGGTATTTATCATTCTTCTACAGTATTCGGATCAACATTCTACATTAGTACAAGTAGAAACTTTATCTGCGGCCGCTGCACAATATAATCTCTGAGTTTTTAAATGATTAATACCTTCAATTTAATATGAATAATAAGTCTAGGAGGATGTGCATGACATCTGTCTAAGAATAGTTGTTTTTTCGTCTTTTTTTTCACTTAGAATTATGTTTATAGAGAACAAACATTGTTTTATTAGTATATGATAGGAAAAAAAAGGATTAATGTTTAAGTAGGTTACGTGTATCTGTTTTTCAACAAATAATGAATAAACTATGGGTCATACAATAATTTTTTTACAAATAGTAGGTTATTCAGTTATTCGTAAATCAGTACACAACTTAAGCATAAAAAACATTGATTTTTATATTTTCATAGAGATACCGTTTGATTTTCTAATTGAACACTTCAGTTTACATGCTATTGCTCACAGAAATAGGAACTTTTGTAACAATACTACGTGTTGTACTGAACAATGTAACCAACAAAACATTTGCTGTCTTTTTCAGCAAATAAAAAAATTTGATTTTTTTTGTGTTGTGTCATGTGTGTCACACAAGTATTATATTTATTAAAAAGTAATCATACTCTAAAATTATGCTTGGACGTCTTCACTTTTACAAGCTTTTATTCATAATACAAATAAACTGTTTCAATAACATAAATATATATTTAAGTAGTATTTATTTTAAATTTGCTTTTTAGATCTTACTTTTTCGTTTCAAAAATACTTTGTTTCTTCACATACATATTTTCTTTTTTTAAGAAACTATACTATTCGTATCACGAGATTAATTTTTTTGTTACTATTCGAATAAATATTTCATGCATTTTTTTTTTGCAGTGTATTTTCACTCAAATAATAGTATTATTCATACCCTGGGTTCATTATTGTAAAACGATTTTCCTTTTAAAAACCATAATATAGTTTTTCGATTTTTCTTGTCCAAAAAATTAGTAGACTGATAAGGAACAACTGAATTATAAAAGCACTGAGATGTTACTGAATGTATCGTCACGACGATTACAGAGAATGAGTTCCAAATTTTTTAGTGTATCTTTCAAAGAATAATTATTCTACCAGTGAATAACGTCGTGACATTGTTCGTATTTTTCTTTCTTTGTTTTACATTTTATGCAAGGTTGCTGACTAATTACTTATTAACTATTCAATCACGTGAGAAGTTCCAGGCTTCTTGATCTGTGCTTCGTTTTGACGATTTCATTTTAAATATGAATAAAAAAACAAATAGTTACAAATTTTTGCTTATTAAAAACATTAATATATATTTTTGAGTAGTTGTTTTCATAATACTCGAACGTATAATGTACAGA
>JAPYYV010014888.1:0-11405 GCA_030522625.1 Copidosoma aretas
TTTAGGATTATGTAACACTGTTCGTGGTGCTATACAGAGAATTCCCTTTCATTTGATACCAATATGGGAGGGAGGGGGTAATGAAATTTTAATAATCGGCCATTTTGTACTGAGCACCATTTTGGATATAACCTGCAACAATACACCTTACGTTAATCCACGTATTGTGAGTGCAATTTATATTATTATTTTAAAGAGTTTATGACGAACAAAACCTAAACATAAAAAGAAATAATGGAAATCATGAATTTTCCCTCATGTCCTGGCCGCCACATTGCTACCGCCATCTTTAATCTGCCGGAATGACCGTAACTTCGAACTTCAGGTTACAGTAAACCTTGAAAAATCGTTGTATGATGTGTTTGATGGAAATTCTAAATTTTTTGTAAAAAATAATGGTTTTTTCAGATTTGGGGGCACTTTGGGGGATTTTTCCTGCCCCCCCCCCCCCCCCGGACCGTATCACGACTTTAGACCAGTTTCTCTCAAATCTACTATTTAAAACCTTCAAAATAAAAAAATAATCATGAGGATTCGAGTTTTCTGTCCGAACTTATCTTATTTTAGAAAAATTTTGCCATTTGGTCCCACTGTGCGCCGTTAGTACTTAGATAAGTGACCGTTCAAGTCTTACCGTTCATTGCTTCCGCTGTTTTTATTTCGGAGATTGACTCATTGTTTCTCTGTCGTTACGGATAACGTGAGCAAAATGTGTGCAGTAGTGCAGTCCTGATACCCATGCCCTATACCTGGACATAGACACCTGGTCAGAATTTAGGCAATACACCAGGCCGTTCCAGGATAAAAAAAAACATGTATACGCTAGCAGGTCAAGAAGACGAGAAGAGTGAGAGGGATGGATTGATTGCTTGATTGATTGAAATTTATTAAGAACAAGAGCCTGAGGCTCTGTACAACAAGCCCAGATATCCGTAGCACATACATTTACAACAACAAAATCGAGCTGTAAAATACATTTTCATACATGGTCATTATGCCTATTGAATTATATCCACTACTAACGCAGAAAATAGTATGATTATGATACACTTATTCTTCTTTCGAAACAGTATCGTAAGACCGTAATAAAAGTCACAAAAAAAAAAAAAAAGTATCGCACAAAAGTATCACACAATAGTATCACATTTGCTTGGCGAATGAATTATGACAGCAGTTTCCATATCGTTCTGATTTCGGACGGCTGCAAATAATAAATTATCTGAGTCTCGGGCCAAAGGACTGACGTTCATAAAGCAGGCACAACTCGCTCGGGAGAGCGTTCCACATTCGGGATCCGCCTATACATAATAAGTCCATCGTAGAGTCTAAACGTGCGTAATCGGTCACAAGCGTAAATGGGGCATGTCGGACCACGTGATCCTCATTTTCAGAACGCCCGTGCCATCGCAGACGCTCGCGCAAGTAAGCTGGCTCTAAACTCGAGAGCACCTTTGCGGTTAATTTTCGGGTGTAAAACTTAATTCTTCCTTCAATTTTTTATATGTCGCACCTAACGTATGCAGCTGAGATGGGCTCCCATTTATGTTTGTCCATGACAAAACGTACCGCCACGTTTATAATGTGCCCAAGCCTGGTTAAATGCACCTTATTCTAGCCCAAAAATAAAGGAGCGCAGTAGTCAAAGTATGGGAGGACCAAGGATTTCAAGTCGCATATCGAAGGATAAAGCGTCGCAGCACCTTCTGACTCGACTCGATGATGCTTAGGACTTCCTGCAGGTATTTGCGTAGTGATTCATGAAGTCCAACGTACTGTCAAACGTTACACCAAGCAGCTTTAGGGAGGACTCTGGCTCCAACACAACACCATCCAGCACCAGATCAGGCAAGTGGAGCTCCGGAGTGCGCGACACATATCAGCGGTTACTAACTCACATCGCCTTGGTTTTGCTTGCATTAATCAACAGATTGATATTTAAGAAGGATTAGGCGGCATTAAATAAAAAATAGGAGGTGGAAACAAAAAATTTCAATTAAAAGTGCGGAAATAAGCTTTTTTTTTGAAGTAAGAACTTCTTTAGGCGCGCCTCGGAGATTTCTCGGTTGGGGACTCGAATGGCAGAGAATATATAGATATACAAACGTGCATCAGTACGCACAGACATATATATACTGGGACTTGGTGACGCTCGAGTCTCACCGGTCGCCTTCGGATTTTGCCACATAAATATAGGGCATTCTCTGTCAAGTGGACCCCCCCCCCCTCTGTCCATCGTAAAAATTGCGTGCAAGACTTGAAAGAAAAATGTAGCTAAAGACTTCAACTTTCAGATGTTTTGTGGACTTTTTTATATCTAACATGGTGGCTTAAAGATCGCGGCTGTAATGCAGTAGGTTAACAAATAATTTTGGTACTCAGTTGACAGAATAGGTTTTGAAAGTTGATTTTATTTTTTCAAACGCTACACTACGGTTTTTGAGGTTGCTAAACACAAATATAATGGTTTTTTTTCGAAATTCCAAATAATGGATCCAATATAGCGGACACGATTAAAAAGTCTGCTATATTGAATTTGAAAATTTTATTGTATTTAACATTGAATTCTAAGGTAAAATTGCTTTGTAAATTTTTTAGTTAAAGTGCATAGTTTTTAAAACAAAAAATGACGAAGTTTTGAAAATGAGAAAGCTTACCAGATACACCCATATTTCTTTTATTTTTCTCAAGTATGAGCCATTAATTGATTTTTTAAATATCTTTAGAAGGATTCAAAAGTGACTGAATTACTATTTGTAGTTGGATATGGAAAATTCAAAATGGCTGATCTAATATGGCGGATGTAAATAAAAACTTTCGCGGCTTTCAAATAAACATAAAATTAATTCTGCAAAAAAATTTTATATGAATGTGTTCGTGATATTTTTTTTGCTTAAGCACACGATCGTAACAAAAAAAAAATAGTTTCTAGGTTTTAGAATTTATCAAATTTACCAGATTTACCTATAATTCCATTTTAATGAGCGGGGAAACTTAATATCGTACGTTATACGTTAGTGTATTAAAATGTTTAGTTTATTATGAAAAATTTTAAACTGAGATATTTTTTGTTTATCAAGTCTGGAATAATATTTTGTGTAGGAATTTTTTATCATTGTAGAGTCAAATAAATGTGAGTTTACTGTCATAAACTTTTTTATCACGAAGACTTGAATAGCGTATTGAGGCATATGATTATCCTATATCTTAAAAAGCATGTGCTTTACTTGTAACTCAATCAATTATCTTTGATTTTTCTTTCACGATAAAAAGTATATTTAATTCGAAACTCCTTTCACTTGCTCCCTTGTCCTCATGAACATTAATTAGAACTGAAAATATATTTGATAATTAATAAACGATCAGCACCAATAATAAATTTAGATTATAAACAATATTGTGTACTCTTTTCAGTCACCAGACATACGGTCTTGATACTGTATGTCATGTGTTGAGCGATAAAAAAATGCGTAACTTAATTGAACGTTACTAGCGTAGTGTCAGTATGCTGTTCATAAAAATCATCTAAAAATAATTACACCAGATGATTCTCAACGTTGTCATACTATTTCGAGCAGTGGGTATGCATCGAATAGCATATAAAAACCATGCATTACTTTCCAATTCAAAGGTCATAACTGAGTAGAAACTTTTGAACTCACTACCACACTTGCACGTCTGCCACGTATACACTGTTACACATCTGTGTGACACGTGCAGAGCAGACAAGGTTACTGTTTCGGCATTTAGATTTTAGATTCTCTTTAAATTATTGATTACTGACAAAGTCTTAACATTACACCAACTTGTATGTTAAGCTGGTTTTCCTTATATGACTGGAAATGAATTTTAACTCAATATGATTCCGATTCATCAAGATATTCGATAAAATCAAGATTTTGCTCTTAGTTTGGTATAATTATAGGAGCACCGCCAGATCGCATTTATCCACCACCATGGGCACTGCCGTAGAATCTGTTATCCCCTCCAATTTCCTCCTCGGAGCGAATATGGTTGTCAGTGAGAACAAATTTTTTTATCAATTATTGTAAGTGAATCAATGCTTGCATTCTTATTTGTTGTTAAATTTTTTCCAGTATACAATATTGTATTATAGTGTAAAAAACTTATATTAAGTGACAGAACGTTTTTTTTTTTTTTTTTTCTTTCAACTATATACCGAAACTGATACAACGCTTGTAAGGTCAAATTAAATAACGCATCTCTTTATTGGTCCACACATGACATTCAGTATTGAGACCGTATGTCTCGTGACTAAAAAGAGTATACAATATTATTATCTATATGTTAAGTTTATTATTGTGTCTATTAATTTAATAATTATTAAATATAATTGTTATACATCATAGTAGAAAAATAGAAGATTTTTTATTGAGCCAAAAGTACAGCACATGCTTTTTCAAATGTATGCTAATCATACGCCTTGATTAGTTATTAAAATCTTAGTGATAGCAAAGTTTATGACTAAACCAACTCTTATTTGCTTCATTCTTTAGTGATAAAAAATGTCCACACACACTGACCCATGTTGCAATCCATTTGTAAAGGATGGGGAAAAAAGACATCGTGGTTCCGGTTTAAGACGACTGACTAATGAGTTTTTGAAGTATAATCCGCTATTCACGTCCAATGACAGAATTTGCCTTCAGTGTCGTAAACTAGAACAATATGTGATGTATAGTAATGAGAAAAATCAGCTTCATGGAACAAGTGTAAGTATAATGACAAAACTAGATTTTTTTTGTTCATGACAAACGACTGCTAAAAACTAATTCAAAACTTGTTAAGTTGAAATATGCATACAACAACAAAAATTAGTCACGTTAGTTTTAACTTCAATTATCTTTTGATAAAATGCTTTTCTCTATTAATATTTTTTTAATTTAATTTAATTGTATTGAACAAACTGCATCTAATTCTGACGAGTCTTATGAAACAAGTTCCTTTTTATTTAGTCTTACCATCTGAATTATTGGAAACGTTGATAGAAAAGAAATTGTAATCTATATGAACTTGATTACCATTTTTTATTACCTTTAAAATTTTTCGGTAGGTCAATTACCAGCAACGAAAGTTAAGTCTTATCTGGCAACGAAACTGTAGATAACTTGGATAATTCAGAAGGGCATAGAGAGGCTGAAACAGAATCTCCACGTTTCCCTAGAGAGCTAGAATTAGAAGACTTACTAAAAGAACTAAAAATATTATATTCGTCTTTAAGCTGGTATGATCGATTACGAGTTATAATACTTACCATACCACCGATATCATGGAGCATTAAAAAAATCGCTACAGAATCCGGAACATCAAAGCGTCAAGTGAGAAAAGCTAAAAAAACTATAAAATGATCGAGGTACATTAGCAGAAAGTACTTTAAAAGGCGGAAAACAATTACTTCCATCTACAATTAATTAAATAGATGAATTTTTAATAGTGAGACAACTAGTAAGATTATGTCAGGAAGAAAAGACACTGTCTCAGTAATAGTTACTGGTGAGCGAAAAACTGTGCAGAAACGCCTGATGTACTTGGATCTAAGTCCTCCTTCACGTGACCTATGCAGATAATTTTCCCAAGTATAAGGTGGGTTTTAGTACTTTTGCTAAATTACGACCCAAGCATTGTGTTCTTGTAGGAAGTTTGGGAACTTATGGCATCTGCGTTTGCATAATAAATAAAAGTTGTAACCCTATGTTGAATGCTGTAGATATCGAAACTTTAACAAAAGAGTCTAAAATTCCCGTTAAAGATCATAGAGATTTTATGGATAAAATTATTGGCCAAAATCCTATATCGGCTTGTTATCTTGATGAATGTGAAGATTGTCCTGGTATAACTAACTTTTCAAAAAACCTGTTACAAATACTTAAATCAGCTTCAGTAACAGAAGTTGAATATAGTTCATGGACTTCAACGGATAAAGCAACATTAATCACACAAACTACACTTGTACATGAATTTGTTATAGAACTTTACGAAAAGCTTGTCAATATTAAACCGCATTCATTTGTTTCTACACAGCTATCTGATTAGTGAGAGAAATGCAAAGCAAATTTATGAAAAAATGAAATTATTGTACCATGGAATTTCACAGAGAATTTTGTGTATAAAGTACAAAACGCCTCTCAAGGTTTCCATTTCACTAATGATCAGTGTACGGTGTTCACTATAGTCTACTATTATAATAAAAACAATGAAGTAAGACACCAAAGTCTTGTTTTTTTGTCTGAAAGTTTAAAGCACAATACAGCTGCAGTTTACACTATGAGGGATGTATGGTGTCAAGCTCAGCCCAGAGGGCGCCAGGGCCACCCGGTCCTGATTTATGGCTGTATTAGTGTATCCGTGAATGGAACTGCTGGTATTTCTCTGTCGACACTATCGATGCAGTCAATTACAGTATCGATAAACTCGATGATCGATGTTACCGATATATAGTATATACACTGACACGGACACACTAATACATCTATAAATCAGGACCGGGTGGCCCTGGTGCCCTCTGGGCTGAGCTTGACACC
This sequence comes from Copidosoma aretas, assembly GCA_030522625.1. Taxonomy (NCBI): domain Eukaryota; kingdom Metazoa; phylum Arthropoda; class Insecta; order Hymenoptera; family Encyrtidae; genus Copidosoma; species Copidosoma aretas. The sequence continues at coordinate 6,540 of JAPYYV010014888.1, forward strand.
ATCTATCCCTCAATAAGTTGATGCTCGCTAATTATTTAAAATAAAAATTTAAAAAAATTAGTTTGATAAAATATTTTAGTGACGGACCTAAGCAGCATTTTAAAAACCGTTTTTAAATAGTGAATCTAATAAATCATGAAAAGGACTTTGGTGTCAAGGATGAATGGCACTATCACACGATTGCGCATGGAAAAAATGCCGGCGATGGTATAGAAGGCACTTTTAAGAGAGAGGCAGCTGGATCAAGTCTTTTAAGAGGTTTAATAAAAGCAATTTTAACAGCCGAAGCCTTATATAATTAGGGCAAAAAATACTCAGCAAAATCTAAGACTTAAGTTTTTCACTACAGTAAAAGTAAACATGACAGGTACACAAGAAAACTTGATAAAAAATTCCAGTCAGCTCCTAGTATACCTGAAATTCAGAAAAATCTTATGCTTTTAGAGAATTAAAAAACAAAAAACAAAAGATAAAAAGATTCTCCAATTTAGAAAATGTCAAAGAATTTGACTTCATCCCACTAATTAAATAATTGTTTATAATATTTTGTACAAAATTTGTAAATAAAATTATAGAGAATATTTTACAATAAATAATAATCAAAAGAATATCATTTTGAATTTTAGATATTACACTGAAAATTTTAGCTAAGTGCCTACTAGAACACTAACATATAACGTACGAGATAAGTTTTCCCAGTCATTAAAAATGGTATTATATGTAAATCTGGTAAATTTGATGAATTCTAAAACCTAGAAATTGTTGTTATTGTTACGATCGTGCACTTAAACAAAAAAATATCAAGAACAAATTCATTTTCAAATTTTATGCAGAATCAATTATTTTTCAAATCTAAATTCGCGAAATTTTGTATTTATATCCGCCATATTAGATACGCCATTATAAATTTTCCATATTTGACTGCAAATTTTAATTCAGTAACTTTTAAGACCTCTGGAAATTACTTTGAAAACCAATTATTGGCTCACACTTGAGACAAATAAAAGAAATGTGGGTGTGTCTGGAAAGCTTTCTCATTTTCCAAGCTTCATTTTTTTTTTTCAAAAACTATGCACTTAAACTAAAACATTTCCAGAACAACTTTATCTTAGAATTAAATGTAGAATATAATAAAATTTCTTTAATTTTACATAGCAGACTTTTTGATGATATTCGCCATATTGGATCCGCAATTTGGAATTTCGAAAAAAAGACCACCAAATTCGTAGTTAACGACTTTAAAAACAGTAGTTCAACGTTTGAAAAGATAAAATTCACTTTTAGAACATTTTCTGTAAATTTAGTATCCAAAGTTTATTGTCAACTTACTACATTACGGCCGCTATCTTAAAGCCACCATGTGAGATATAAATATCTTAGAATTAAGTGTAGAATATAATAAAATTTCTTTAATTTTACATAGCAGACTTTTTGATGATATTCACCATATTGGATCCGCAATTTGGGATTTCGAAAAAAAGACCATCAAATTCGTAGTGAGCGACTTTAAAAACAGTAGTTCAACGTTTGAAAAGATAAAATTCACTTTTAGAACATTTTCTGTAAATTTAGTATCCAAAATTTATTGTCAACCTACTACATTACGGCCGCTATGTTGAAGCCACCATGTGAGATATAAAAAAAGGCCACGAAGCATCTAAAAGTTTGAGTCTTCAGCTACATTTTTCAGCTAAGTCTATAAGTCAATTTTTGAGATGGACAGGGGAGTGGGGTCGACTTAACAGAGAATGCCCCATATGTACATTTAATGTATAACGAACATTACTGTGTGTGTAGTGTATGCAGTGTACAGTGGGTACCAGGCATCTCAAACGTCGCACTCGATCAAGCGCGCCAAATTGAAATATCCGTATCTGATATTCAAAGTATCGATGGGCAAGTTCCTATATCTGGGTAAAAATAACTCTTAACAATGAAAAGCAACATTACAATTGAGATTACAGTCATTCAGTAACGATTAAAAAATATTTTCATATAAATATTGAGTAATGTCTGTCACATGCACTCGCATATTGAAGAACTAAATTCTAACAATCAATCACAATGAATAACGAAGACATAAAAAATGTCAGCAAAAAATATATTAGGCAATTGTGATTATTGATTTCCATCAAAGTAACAAATTAATTAATAAATCCAGAATGAGATCATTTGTTATTTAGGCAAAGTTGGCACCGCTTCGGTACTTTGATTTAGCTACTGTCATATAGTAAGGCAGAACTATGGTAAAGTAGAAACCGGCTGGTGCATATCTCATTTCGGTGTACGCCAAGCTTTACGCGAGATAACAATTTTTTCTCCAGCATCCCAGAGTTCATCCCCAAAGCAAAAACCTGTATGAACTAAATAGTTTTGTTTTTATAAATATTTAGTGTTTGTTTGAGAAACACTTTTGTTAATTTGAAGAAGGGAATCCACAAGTGAAGATACAACTGTGCCAGTTAACCTACAATCAGGGAAAAAAATCAGATAAGTTGCTCATCTTTTTGTTCACTTTTCTTTATCAAGTTCAATTTGTTAAGTAAAAATTCATGATTAATATTGCCATCAGTGAGAAAAAGGGCTTGTTCGATAGAGTTACTTAATCATGGCAATATTAAGCTTCACTATATAATTCTTAATAAACAGTTATTAGTCATACTTTCTTAAAATATGCGATACTTTGTGTATATTTTTACATCTTTCAGTTGGACATACCCTTTTGCCTGGTATACTTTTTCCAAGGGTTTTTAGATTCAATTAACTGTTTTACTCTAGAAGTTATGAAAAAAAAAAAAAATGAAAACAGTAATACGACAAAGTAACTGACTCACGGTATTTTTCTTCTATTAATTTTGGATTGCCATCATGAATATTCATACTAATGCCATTTCATACTTTTATTCAATATACGTTTAATGTATTTCTAGGACGAATTGCACCTCAACATGATGATTTTGGAAAAGGCAACAATCGTGCATATTTAATATTTAGTTGGATTTGATGGACAGCTGGATGGAGCGATGAAGGTTTTTCAAGGATAAATTTTACATTTCATAAGTATTTGCAATACTCACAATATCAATTTTCTCTGATCTGCTGTTTACTTTTTAGAATTTTTTATTTACTTAAACGTGTACATAGACTCTTCGTGAATGAGTCCTCTTATATGGAAAATGACATACTTTTCTTAATGCCTCTGGGTTTAATCTGGGTGCTCGAATCATTTTTCAAACATAAATATGTATTCTTTTACCATGAATCGTATCCTGATGCTATACAAAATCCAGTCCTACCTTGACAATCTCTTCGATTGGATTTTGAAGTTTCTTAACAAAATTTTTACATCAAAGTTCCTTTTTACGATAACTAAACACTTTATCTTCCTATAATTTGTACACAACATTGAAATAAAGACTAATACTATATCTATGAAATAGTTCAACAGTCTGAAAAGCTATCATGAAGACTTGGCTGCTCGCAATCTCCTGTATGACGACGAATGGCTCCGTCCGAGCTGAAGATCTGGTTTTATATGGAAGGCAGCTAGTGAGGAGCAAGTGAAGACCACATTAATTGGATGAGGAGGAGCAGATAGTTTCACTAGGTATGACAACTTGTGTTTGTCAACATTTGATCGATTATGTGTGTAATTATTGACATGACATGGTCTTTCTATATTTCATTAACGCGTTTATTGAAATATTGAAGGACCCTTTGCTAGATTCGTACAAAATAAATAAATAAATAAATTGTTAACCACTGTCAAATTTATTTATTTTTTTTTCAGACTCAGACGTGGATTTTAGAAAGTACAAAAATTATCCGTGGCTTTGGCACTCCGCATTTAACTTGAGAGAATACGACAACTTTACAAGATGTCACAGTTTAACTCGAGAGGGCTCGAGTATCTGTAGCTTAAATTTTAAAATGCCACCAAAATTAAGTAAACTGACGGTTGAGGGAAAGAAAGGTGATATTAAAAAGCAAAAAACTGGGGCCGAGAAAAGAAGAGAAAAGAATAAAAAGCTATTAGAAAAATCAAGTGAGAAATGCCATAAGCTCGAATTCTTATTTCAATCTGGAAATTCATCCAAAGCTGGTTTTCCTGATCCTAATACATCTTAAAGGGAACAAGTAGTTACTGATTCAGAATGTACGACTTTCCCTACTGATTCTCATCACAGTAATCTAAATATTGATGATGATGAAGTTGAGCAAGGAAGAACTGAGAAACAAGTAAATTTTGAAGCTTGTAAAAGTAATCAAGTAGTAGAAGATAATGGGACAGTTGAATCACTTGAGCCCAAGCCAGCTCAAAATGAAGCTGTTGAATCGTTGAATTTTTTCGAGAAGCCTCAAATTGAAGACCATCAGGTGTTTTTTAAATACCATCCTTATCAAGTTACAAAAGATGATGTAGTAAGAAAAACCTTCCATCGTAAGGATGGTACACAAAGAATTTGGATATCGTACGAAGAATATAAGAATGCAATATTTTGCTGGTTACGTTTAGCTTTCTCAACGGAATCAGACAAGTCATCCTTTATCACCGGATTTACTGACAGGAAACATATTCACGAAAGAGTTGACCAGCATGAAAAATCAGTAAAACATAAGAACTGTGCAGATGCTTTTTTATTACGACAAAGCAACTCGAATGTTGAGCAGCATTTATTTAGCAATCAAAACAGCCTAAGGCACTCAAATGTCATGAAAAGTATAAAAAATTTTAGAACGGATTATAGATGTCATAAAACTCATAGGACCGACACGGTGGCGCAGCGGTAGAGTTGCAGTTTCGTCGATCACCGAAGTCAAGCAGTGTAGGGGCAGGGTGGGACTTAGTTTGGTTCAAGTCTTGTC
>JAPYYV010014889.1:0-10717 GCA_030522625.1 Copidosoma aretas
GTGAATAAATTTTAGAAATCTAGATTCTATAACCTACATGTTATATGCAAAAGTACGAAATAGAATCGAGGTTTTAAAATATACGTTTAATAATAAATAAAGCAAACGCAAGCTATTGAAACAATTTTCATTCACTGAGAATCAATTGCAATGAAGGATCAAGAGACAAACAGTTAGAGCAGTTGTACCTTATATGGACGTAAATTATTTCGCTTCCGTCGAATCCTCTCTGGCCAAGTGGGTACGGCGCTTAACTTTTAACTTTTTCGGACCAGGTTCAAATCCCAAAGCCCGCAAGACTTTTTTTTTTTTGTTTAATTATATAGTATTGATTCTTATTTAAAAATTTATTTATAAATTTTTCCGCGCTAATAAATGTTTTATTGCTGCCAAAATGTACAATGCTAGAACACGTGTTTAACACGTTATTTCAGCCAGCTGAACACGATCCTAACACGTGTCTTTTGACACGAAGGCGGACATTTTACACGTGTCATACACGTTGCTGCCACGTTTTAACCACTTTTTTTGACACGTGTACTCGTGTCCGAAAAGACGTGTTTGACACGTGTTTAACACGAGTCATGCTGACGGGGCTGTGGCTTTTGTCTGTTATTCATTCCGATTTTCATAAATAACTTTTGAAATTGCAGGGTTTGCTTGATGTCGGAAGGTTCTACTTAGTTTATAATTAAATGAGATTTCTATTGATTTGTTCATGACCAAACTTTATATTTTATTTTGCGGCTAAACTGCAAAAATATACTAAAGGTAGGAAAGTATATGGTAAGCGTAATTTTGGTACTTTACACTTCTTTAGTTGATAAAGATAAAGAAAAGTAAAGTTATAAACTTGAAAAATATGAGATTCTCAATGTTAAAGAACCTATCGACATGACGCTAGTCTTGATATTTCAAAGGTTAATTATGAAAATCAGAATAAATAAGAGTCAAACGCCACAGCCACATGGACGTGGGATGGAATTTTACAAAATTTCTTCGAGACCTTTTTCTGTACAACATTTTTATGACGTATTTCATAATTTTTTGATCATGATTTACAAACAATTGAGCAAGTACTAGCGAGTTGAACAGAACTGTTTACTATGGCTTACAGCTGCCCATGCATCTATGAAGTCATGGCCGATACATCGTTTTCAAGCAGTGACGTCACTCGTCCCTTACTCCGATCATTGACGAGCTCTATCTGAATTAGTTCTTGTTTATGTGAAAAAAGAAAAAATACACGCTTAATACTGATTGATAATTTCTCTGACGGACCAAATATAATTTCTTATGAAAAATAATAATCAAATAAAATATTGAAAAAATAAGAACACAACCTAATTCTTAAGTTCTTCAACCCATCTAATGAGCGGCAGCGAGTTCTTCATGGTCTACTTGAATAAATCATTAACAACATAAAAACAGAATCTAAATCCTAAGCTTTTTACCCAGTTACTTAGGGTCAGCGAGTTGATAATGTTCTAATAAATTAGATTATTGACGAACAAACGACATTACCCTAGCCGTAAGCTTTCTAACCTAGAAATATGGAAGCTGCGAGTGAATCATGTTTCAATAAAACAAGCTAATAACAAAATATTAAAATAACCCTATAAATAATCTTTTTAACTAAGTGATTTGGTAGCTAAGAATTCATTATGATCTGATTAAATAATTTATTGACATAATAGCATCATTCCTCTACCCCTAGATTTTTGACCTAGCAATTCGGGGGACTGTACCCTGCCAGAACTATCGAAGGCCATGGAGAGAATCGTCCACGGACAGCTTTTGGAATATCTTGAAGCTAGATCACTGCTGGATGAACACCAGGCTGACTATCGGAGACGCGACAGTACTCTAACAGCAGTGCTCAACATCACTGAGTCAGTCCAGAAGGCGTCGTGCAGTGGTCTGATAAAAATATTCGTCCAGTTCGATGTGTCGAAGGCTTTTGATTGTATAAATCATACAATCCTATTGAACAAGTTAAAACGCTTGGGCTCCGCAGACTCATCGCTGACTTAGTTTGCATCATACCTCTCTGATCGCTCTCAGTCAGTTGTCGATGGTGTGGGTGGTTCCTACAAGCCTCTAGGAGTGATGGCTGGTGTGCCGCAGGACAGCGTTTTGGGTCCTCTGCTGTTTTTGGTTTACATAAACGACTTGCATTCCATTTTGCGTCACACCAAGCACGAGATTTTTGCCGACGACCTACAGATACGACAGACTGCACTGCCAGATCAGGTTGATCAGCGATTGCGGCTGGTCCAGGAAGACATAGCATCGATAGAGGCTTGGACACGTGAAAATGAACTCGCTCTGCAAGCTACAAAAACCAGAGTGCTGCTGCTGGGCAGTACAGGGGTCATAAAGGCGCTTGACTGTTCCTCTATGACTCAAGTAAGTGTGGAGAGGTTCGGTGAGCCCTTTCATACTAAGATTGTGAGCCTTGGCCTGCGTCTTACCCCAACGCTGGATTGGAGTCGACATATTACTCTCATAATTGAGAGGATTCACAGGGCGCTCCACATACTGCAATATAACAGAAGCGCACTCTTCTTCGAGCTTCATAAGTCTCTGATAGAGTCTTTAATTTTTCCACACTTTGATAACGGCAACGCGGTTTTCTCGAACATCGATAAGACCCAGGAAGTAAGGCTTTATCGAGCTCTTCATGCTTGGGTCTAGTTTGTGTATGGCTTTATTCCTGCGCAAATGCATGTCACCCCATATCGTATTGCTCTTGGTTGTCTCATTTCAGTGCTATGCCGTAGTTTACTTGTGGGGACACTCACGTTTCGCATATTGGCCACGGGTCACCCGAGTTTGCTAAGGGCTGGAATTACATTGACCTCAGAGATTGCAGTAAGGAGCTTAAATCGAGTCGATTCTAGTGCATTCACTTTAAAGCAGGGGCCTACGCGGTTTTATAACAGCTTATTTGCAATCAGGGCCTCTAAGCATTTAAACAGCATTCCCTCCTTCCCGGTTTTTAGGATTAAGAAGCTGCCGGTCATGCGAAAACTACTGCTTCAAAGGCTGTGCATCATCCAGTACTCTGAGTGGAAAGAGAAACAGCAGCAAGAGAAACAGCAAAAGAAAAGCTAAAACCGAGAAGATACCCCCATGTTTCAAGTTGTTGCTCCGGAGATGGATGATGCAGAACTTGAAAGGTCGTTGCAACTCCTGGAGTGCTCTTTGATGGAATGACTTACCACCCGCGCTGCTTCTGTTTTTGAATTTATGGTTCTCAGTTTGATGAAATACATCTCAATGCGATTTCTCTGTGCCAAAACTGTAGTGCCACTTTTCACCACTTTGATATTTTCGGTTAATCGCATTTACATTTGCTATTGTTGCCAAAAATATTTTTTTCATCTTAATTTTTATTTAATTTTCGATTTATTCACTTGGTACTAATACGTGCTATAACTTTTATCATTTATTAATATACTTTTTACTTAGTCATCATTGTATTGTTCAGGTAGGCAGCATGCGATGACGGTTCACTTGCAAATGCAAATTTGGCAGGGAAAGGATACCGTTGGAGCAGACTGGGGATGGACAATCGGAATGGCATCTTAGTACCGATGCATTGCGATGTATACCTACGACAATCTCATTCCAAACGAGATTGCGAAAAAAATTGTATGCTGATGAAAAACAGGGTATAAAGGCGGGCAATGTAGATGCAAGAATCAAGGGCTTAAATGCACAAATATTTGATCAAAGTGCGTCGAAAAGAACTGCATAAATTGTGAGGCCAGCACATCTGATTTTGTCGTTAAAAATGAGATGGAGAATATGGATAACATAGAGACAGAGCAAGATAAGTAATTTAACGAAGAGTTGTAATATAAATTCCACCAAAATTTTATGTAATAAAAAAGCATTATTTTTAAATAAAAAATATAATACGAACGTACATTTGTATTTTCATGACTAAAATTAAATTACTGTGTAATACTAGAATTTTTTTTTTTTTTTTTAATATCCTAATTAAAACATCAAGAAAACTTTTTTTTCATCAAGCTTAGGTTAAAATTATTTATTTCGTTTGTATATATGGTAAAAAGCGCTTTTCGATTTGTAGAATGTGTATTTACTACCAACCTACAGAATTAAATCGCGAAAACGAGATCTGAAAAATTTGACAACTTCATACCGTTTTTTTTAGGTCATAGATTAAATATAAGTATTTTTTACGTTTATTGCATGAAAGTGCTATGTTCTTCTGATGTACTATGTGATTATGTGTACGAGGATTTTATCATTAAGTCGGTTATAGAATTAGTGGGCAGAAAAAAATTAGTAGTGCAGAAAAGTGTGGGATGTCGCAGAGGAGGAGGGAGGGCTGCGGTGGGGAGTGACAATCATTGAAGATCATCAAAACACGTAAAAATTGAACGAGCTTCTACGTAAATTCGGGCGGTCCAGTAGGGGGCTACGTAGGTTGTAGTGCGGGGGCTGTATTTCAAATACATGATACAGCACATACAAAATCGTATAAAAAATTAAGCCTAAGCTGAGGTAGGTAAGAAGGAATCATAGCGAAGGTAGGGTGAGGGGAGTCGGGTGGCTGTGCGGGGCTTTTAAAACTAAATAAACATTTTTCACATAAGACTCGGCATTAAAAAGCAAATTTGGGAAGGGGTTCATGTGGAGGGCTGAGGATAGGGTTACGGGGGACTGTGGGAGGGTTTAAAATAATGACAATCGTTCAAAAAACGTAAAAATCGAACGAGTTTACTAGTGAATTTGGTGACGGCGTCAGGAGGCCAAAAAAATTGTATCCTAACTATATGTACATAGTGAAATATAAATTTTTGTACAGGAAGATACATATACCTAATATACACATACATAACGAGCAAACATTATATGTATGCGTTTGAATTTACGACAGACTAAGGAAGTCTGAGCTGTAAAAGAGAGGAAGAAAGAGAAAAAGTTAATGGTGCACGTGCATGTATAAACAGCCGCTGCAGTGGAATAGCCCCGCCCGTGTCACCCACTCTCCAACTTGATGGTCGCGAAGTCTCAGCGTTTTGGTCCCTAACCTCAGCGTATCTCAAGTAGTTATCACTTTAAAGAGTTTGTTAAGCACAAAATGAAGGATTGCCGTCATTCAAAAAGTTATATTTCTACAGGCGCGTTATACACAGAAGTAAATCAACGATTTCACAATTTAAACTCAGAACAAATCTCTAACGAAAGTAAATTTTTTATTTCAATCAAATTCCTTGAAAATAGAAAAAAAAGAAACGAATTAGTGGGTGCTTATGTACCCAAATATTAAGTGATACTTCTTTGGCGGAGAATATATGAATGTAGGTATAGCTTTTACGAAAAAATACTTTTAACAACCCAATCCAATGTATCTAAGGTGCCCAAATGTTTATATTTTGCATAATCATACGTTTGTTCAGACGTAAGGCCAAACGTAAGTTCTTATGTAAAACCATACTTAAGAACTTACGTATGAACTTACGTTTGATTTTCGACCGTATTCCTATGTAAGTTCTTACGTAAGATCTAACGTAATTTCTTACGATCGAACTTTGATAAAAGCTTTAAAAATTCGGAATAAATCTTTTGTTCATAATTTAATGATGCGAACGGTCATGTTCAACGTAACTAGCAATAGTATTAAAAAAAAAAAAAATGTACTGATGGGTCTTGAACCCGGTAATGTTGGGATTACCAGGCAAGTACCTTACCCACTTGGCCAGAGTGTATCCGATGTAAGCAAAGGAATTTTCGTCTGTATAAAGTGTTTTACATCAGACTTCACGTTAACCTAAGAGATTTTTTTTAAAAGTCCGAAAAGTATTTATCATTGTGATAATACTATACTTCTAAGAAATATAAAAATATATAATAATCATTTGGCTAAGTAAGTGTTTAACGCATGGATTTATATACTACTGTGAAATTTATGACATGATCATATAATGGTAATTATATGAACTTTACGAGTTACATTATTTTTCAAAAGTACAACTGTAATCATAATATTATATTATAACCTTTGAATTAATCGCAAGTCCCAGAAAAACACTACTGACTCACAAATTATCTTTTTTTGTGGTCTCTTCAATTTATAAATGTCTTACATAGTTTGTAAGGATCCTTGAATAAGCAAATCCTGTGAATATGCAATACATGATTCAGCTTCTAAAAAATTATTTATAATACAAGTTGATGAGAATCTACTTTAATATGATCTAGCATACATCGTTGCCGAGATGTATTATTAGAAACAATTAAACTAAATCATTTATTGGCTTTGTATGTGTATATAGCTTTTTTATAGGATTGCTTTTTTATTAGGCTGCTAAACAGGATCCTCACAAAATAGGTAAACTATTTAAAAATTGAAGAGACCGCAAGAAAAGATCATTCGTGAGTCAGTACAGTGATTTTCTGTAACTTGTAAGCTATTCAAAGATTCTAATATAATATCATGATTACAGTCATACATTTGTAAAATAATACAACATGTTTAGTTAATATAATTATCATTACATAATTATGTAATAAATCTCACAGTAGTTTATAAATCCATCCGTTAAATACTTACTTAGCCAAATCATTATTATATATCATAATGTTTCTTAGTAGTGTAGTACTATCACAATGATAAATACTTCTCGGACTTTAAAAAAAAACTTCTTAGGGTAACGTAAACTCTGATGTAAAACACTTTATATAGACGAAAATTCCTTTACTCACATCGGATCCACTCTGGCCAAGTGGGTAGGGTACTTGCCTGGTGATCCAAACATTACAGGGTTCAAGACCCATCAGTGCAATTTTTGTTTTTTTAATTTTATTGCTATTTACGTTAAACATGACCGTTCACATCATTAAATTATAAACAAAAGATTTATTTCGGATTTTCAAAGCTTTTATTGAAGTTTGAACGTAAGAACTTACGTTAGAACGTACGTAAGAACTTACACAGGAATACGGTCGAAAATCAAACGTAAGTTCATACGTAAGTTCTTACGTATGATCATACAAAATATAAACATTGAGGTGGGGGGATCATCGTCGGAATGAGGATATTCGTTAACTAGGTCTAATTTCCATGAATATTTTAATATTAAATAGTTGAACAATTTTAAAGAATGTATTATGTAGATAAGAGAAGTACAGAGTATGGCCATGGCACGACGTGCAGCCAGGCTGGCTAGTAAAAAACTGCCCGCTTTCATCAAATCTTCCGATTATTTGAAAACAACTTCCTATGCTAATAACATCTCTAATATGTCGATTGCACCTGCCAGATACGCTCACAAACTAATTTGATTCTTAGGTATATACCACCATATAAATAATAATCATATAAAATGGATAATTTACATACATTAAATAAAATATGTTACAAGCACGCAAGGGTCCAGTCCTGCACGGGACAACTCTACTCAAGCACTCTACACCTTATATTACTAGAACTATACATAGTGGCTGCATATGGTGTAAAGTGATTGTGCAGAGTTGTACGGTGAATGACTGGACCCTTGCCACAGTAAATGTAGCCAAACTGAATGAATGACCTTATTTACGAATAAAGAAAAAAAATTGAGTGCGTCACATGTGACACACCGCAGAAGTAAGAACTCCTTCAAGGGTTGATAAATGTGTACAAATTTAATAAAAGGGAGAGCGAGAGCGTGTGAGTGATATATAAGGGATGGGAGTCATATGCGCAAATGGCATGACAAAAAAACTATACAGAAGATGCATTTATTTATTAAAAAACAAAAGCAACCTAGAAACGTTAGTTTTTTCAAAGTTATATTGTTTCCAAACAATACAAAAAATCATTTCTAAATAACATATGCGTATCTGCTTTAAATTGTAAAAATTAATATTTTCGACCTATCATTCTTACTCGCCAAGATATGGCGTATTTTTCGTTTTTAACGATTTTGCTGTAATAAAATCATTTTAGAATAATTTTTACGCATTCTCATTCATATCTTGAACTTGTTGTTTTTTTTTTTTTTTTTATTGTTTTACCACTTTGTTACCACTTTTTAACCAATATATACCCAAAATTAGAAGAAATAAAGTTTTGTCGTAGCGTCGACTGAAATCTTTCTATTTGTCCGCCTCGCTGTTTATTTACTCTCAAGGATACCCGTAAAATTTTTTTATTTTAGCCTATCTGTCTTTCTGCGTACTTGTCATGATTTCCTAAACATGCTATAATTATTTCCAAAGTTTTTTTACATCAGTTTCATATAGATACATCGGGAAAACTGATGATTAAGGTATTGTATTCACATCAACCAACACCTCTCTATATTGTGCTCCAGGACGATTATTTTATTTCTCGTTAAAAAACCTATAAGAATCGTTATTTGTGATATCGTGTATTTTAAAATAGTTTGAGGTTAAATAATAATGATAACCCGTTAAATAAATATTGGGCGTCCACATCGATCTAGCGATCATAAATCTTTTCTTGGTAATTGTTTTCTGTATTTAAATAAAAATATTAACAAGGCATTTCATGTATGCATAACGCATATATGCGCACACACACACACATTTACACATACATCCACATGTATATACATACGTACACATAAACATACTAGACACACGGTATATGTAATATACTATACATTGACTATATGACTACATATGTAGTGGAATGTTTAAACGAACGGTGAGACTCTAACGGTGACCGATCCAATTATTTTGCTTAAATTCAAACATTTTGAAAGAATAAGATGCAACAAAACTTAAATAATTTGTCCATAGAACCTCGTATGCATAAACAAATAATGAAAAAATGGTTGTGGCTCTCTCTTTTTTCCTATGTCTGTACATACGGTAAAATAATGTTAAACTTTACCTTCAAAGTTTTGAAAAAAATTATGTAATGAAATGAATACTTAATAATGACTGTATAAAATAAATCAAATATTTAAAGACAAATTACTTAACAAACAGTAAATAAAAATTTTAATTTAAATAAGTTATGAACCACAATGTAAGAGGCACTGACAGATCACGCCCTTAAACGATAGCTCGTGGCTAAATGGATACGGTGCTCGGCTCGTATACCAAAGGCTGCGAGGTCGTGAGTTAAAATCTCATAGAAAGTGTTTTTTTTTTTGTGTAAGGAATTTAAAATTTTCTACCGTCACACATCAGAGAGAGAGAGAGAGAGAGAGAGAGAGAGAGAGAGAGAGAGAGAGAGAGAGAGAGAGAGAGAGAGAGAGAGAGAGAGAGAGAGAGAGAGAGAGAAACTCATTGATTAACTTTCCAACTTTCCACATAACGTGCCTATGGAGGTATAAATTCAAAAAATCTTTTTCAACGCGTTTTGAACTCGCTACCTCCTACATACGAGCCGAGCACCGTATCCACTTAGCCACAAGCTATCTTTTTAAGGCTGTTACTTTGACTTCCTCTTATATTGTGTTCTATAACTTATTTTAAGTTTAAATTATTATTTACTATTTATCAATTAATTTGTTTTTAAATATTTGATGTATTATGTACATTGATAAATTCTTAATTCAATTAAATCCTTTCTTTTAAAACTTTAAAAGCAAAGTTTTACATTATTTTATCGTACGTACGGGCATGGAGAAAGGGAGAAAGGGAGAGAGAGAGAGAGAGACCACCTTATTTTCATGATTAGTTTATTTATACTAGGTTCTATGGATAAATTATTTGATTATTAATGCTTCTTATTCTTCGAAAATCTGTAAAGAGGGAACTTTATTTAGGCATACTTCGGTTGTACGTACATATCGATATATATATATATATTTTTATACAAATAGGGACTTATGCAGAAAAAGCGATATAATTGACACTATATAGTACTCTAACACCTCGGGGGTGCGTTGAAGGCATCCATTACCGACAGTCGCTAACTACGACCTCGCTCGCTTCGCTCGCTCCGTCTAGTTCGCAAATTCCAATTCCATTTTTTGTTGTAAAACGACCTTGAATGTCTGCACAAGTATCGATACACTTATACTCGAATATTTCAAAAAACTTATGCGGACATCCAAATAATTCCAACAGTGTCCGCATAAGTACCTATTCACTTATAAAATGTGCGCATAAGTCACCATACATGAATATATATATGTACATATATTCATACATATATACTGCTACTCCTAACCCACATACCATCGTACGTTTTTGAAACTACTCGAAAATTATTCGAATGTGGCGCTGTTATGGTCGGCTGCTGCACTGTTGTATGAGAGCATCGCCGCAGCGCTTCTTAGATGGCGAAACCATCAGAGTCATAGTTTACTAAAAATGCTGCCATCGCTCGAGTCAAATTTGAACTTAAAAATCTGGCGTTGGGTTTCCTACACGCTGTGAATTCTAATGAGAATTTTCTAAGTTGTCGACGTATGTCGTCGCGTAATATAGACGAGAAGGATTAAAGTCCGAACTTGAGAGCGGAACTCGTAACCCTCCCCGATAGCTCAAGTGGCAAGAGTGTCTGTACGGTGTACAGGAGGTTGGGAGTTCGAGGCTTTCTCGGGGGGATTTTTTTCCTTCTCGATCTCGGTTCGACAGAAAATTATTCGAATGTGGCGCTGTAATAGTCGGGTGCTGTACTGTTGTATGAGAGCATCGCCGTAGCGCTTCTTGGATGGCGAAACTATTAGAGTCATAGTTTACTAAAAATGCTGCCATCACTCGAGTCAAATTT
>JAPYYV010014892.1:0-10195 GCA_030522625.1 Copidosoma aretas
TCAAGTAAGAAGCTCTGTTTGAAAACAATAAAACTTTATTAACCTAACGAATTTTAATCTCAATAATTCATTGGTTTTCTATTGGTTCGATCTGGAACAGTTACCTTCCTGTAACTTTCTTTTTCGTGTAGGAGTTGTGTTAAGGAGGCCAGTCAAAAAACATCGCTCGCGTAACGTATTATAGTGATTTTGCAAGGCTCCATTAGTACTATTTGTCTAGAAAGCCTTTAGGTAGAAACTTTCTTTTAAAAAGTGTGGAAATAGTTCGTAAGCACTTTGTGCTAGGTAATCTAGACGATCAGAGCTTATACTGCAAAGAATTTAAAAATAGTAATGTAATGATAATTGCAAGTTCTTCAATTCTGAATTAAAATAACATATATGAATTAATGCACGAAAAGTTGTGTAAAAAATAGTGTACGTAAAATAAGAGCCAAAACAAAAATATAGAGCGAAGAAATACAAAAACATTTTTAGACCAAAAATTATCATACTCGAATGAATTTGTCCTTTGATATTCATGTAGAATAATATGATAGGCAATTCTACTAGGTGTGCAGAATTCGCTTTTTTTTTAAACCTTCAGAGCTTTTCGATTTTCGTAAACTTTTTCGAATTATAATTTTTCAATAAAAAGCCTCCAATGCAACAATCTTTCAAAACTTGAGAAACGTAATTTTGTTCAGGAGTTTCGATAACTTGAAAAAAAAAACTTTAGCTAGTTCGACCTTCAGCAATGTCTTAATCTTCTACTATTTATGTAAAAATTTAAATAAATATACCTATTTCTTCAAACACAGCATCGATTTCATTTCGACCTCCAATTAAGAACCATTTAGGATTAATCAAAATGGTTTCGGAGTCTAATGATGGCAACGTGCTCGTCTTGGGTGATCAGGAAAATAAGGTACTTCGAGTACTTCAAAAGTAGAAATAGCAGACCGACTGTTAGAAGACTGTAAATCTATCTTAGATGCATCTACAACTATTATAAAAATTATAAAGTTTTTTGTTTTAATCATATATAGACTACAGTTTAGACAGCAGCAATTGTTGTGATAAAGCGACATATGATCATTTATTCAGACATCATATTATTTACTGAAAGACACCTATAATTCAATCAAATTTTTATAAAAAAAATTTTAACTTGTTGCATATCCCACTTGTATATTATGATGAAAGAAAATATAGACCGGGAGTCTGATTCGATAAGATATAAAATACGAAATAAAAGCTTTATATTAACGTACTAACGTATGTAATAATTTTGTATACTTTTAAAAACTTGTTATTATTAATTCATCTATATTCAAAAAAATTGTAATACAAATGAAAATTAGTAACTTTGAAACCAAATTTCTACTTAACAATGTATACTCATACAATAATGAAGTGGAAAAATGTGTAAAAAGTTTTTAACCATCCATTGCAAACAAATTCACAACTTCGTTGTTGGCATCATTAAGTTGTGGAGACGATGTGGATGAAGTATTTTTGCTATTGACGGAATGGATGTGATTCATTGTGCTGTGGTAAAAAAAAAAGGAATTTAAAAAATTTTAGGTAATGGTTAATTGATATAACATTATCATAAGAACTTAAATACAATATTTATTATGTGTCTTAAAATAAAAATCAAATTACAGAAAAAAGGTAGACTTAAAGCTTTAAAGAGTAAATTATTGCTCATGAACATACTCAGTAAAGTCATATTAAGACTTATACACCAACTGCGAATTTAGTTTTCTATGCTACAGTTTAAAATTGTACAAAGTTACAGCTTTTCACCGATGAAAGTACTGTAGAAGTGGAGCTTCAGGTAAATTCAATAATGAATGCCATTGATTGAAAAGCAAATTAATTAAAAGTAATAGATCATACCAATATTTTTTGCATTTTGAATGCTGCGTAAAAGTTGTTTTTTTTGTTTTGTTATTGACTGATATACTATAAAATTTCTGTGCGGAACAGACCTTCTTGGTGAGTTTCGCCTCATATCACAGATTTTAAGTTCTAATATAGCGAAAGAGCTGAAACTCTGACCAAGTTTCTAACTTTATCATACAAACCTAAGTATAACTTTTTAGCACTCTAACTTTTACAGAAGCTGAGATATCACAGATGGGTGAAAATCACCGATGAACCCTGTTTTTGTCAAATGAACATATGACACAAATTAACGCACAATACAGCCTACAATTCTGTAAACTTTAACAAAACGCTACAAGTGAAACAAAGTAACGATGAATTAATGCTCATACAGTTTCCCCGTGAAAAATTTCATTTTGTCTTACAAGTATGTGAACTTTGAAAATGACAAAAATCTTGCAATACTATTATGTGTCTATTTACAGATATTTGACATGACTTACAAAACTAAAATAATTTGATTTATTATTGTTAAAGATTGAAAAGAAAACTACTTATAACATTCAAAAAATAAGTGTACATAAGTTTGTAATATGCTATAAAGATGAATATTGTGATATGTATCAAACAGTTCATGCTCAATTGACAAGAGACTGATATTTAATATTCATGTGAATGAGTAATACCTCTTCTTAAATAACCTCCAAAACAATGAACTATGCCCTTAGAATGATGTCGATGTGCTCTCGGTTTTCAGCTCTATATATATACACTATACACAGCGTATTATTTTTTTAGGGAATACACTTAACACAATACAAATTCCATACATATTAAAAAGATAACAATACCTGCAGAATATAACGAAAACTTTTGGGACGTTTGTTTTGATATGCAACACAGATATATATATATTTATATTGCAGGAAAGAATAACGTATACTAAATAATGTATATACGTGTACAAGTTGCACACTTAGTATGTATGCATACATATACTATACCAGTGAGCCATGGCTTTTACAGAAAATCATTGTGAGTCCACACGGAACACTTTGTGCATTGGCTCCACGCGCTACGCCGATGATGCTCATATTGTGTAAGCTAGTAGATCATACTACATTCGTTTCGGCACATCTCATGCAGTATATACTTAAAATCCTCGCGTTGCATGCGTAACTCAATAGTCATGCTAACGCAGTATGGATTCTCATGCTACAGCTGCTTTTTTTTTCGTGTATGATAAGATATACATTTATTTCCTTAGTTACACAGATTTAAACTACAATCTTGTGTGGAGGCCAGTGAAGATTATTTGTTGGATAGGGCGTGAAAGGAATGATGGGTGCTTTAAAATAAATGATAGGCTTATAAGACATGAATGTGTAGATTAACTAATAGATAACGTATAGTTCTGGATGATGTACACGTGGCTTATAATTTTTTTACTATTTTACGCCTTGGCTGAGAATAACTACCAAAGTTAAGGGCCAGTAAGCAAAACGTTACAGATGCTTGTTCTAGAAACACAACGTTCAGCTTTCTTATTAGAAGCAAACCTGGCATTTCCACGTTTCAAAATAGAACGGGGCAGAATATATCATTTTTCTACCATGTGTAATAAGGAACTTCGAATATACTTGCTCTTTTTATCGCACTTTATTTGTACTAGAATGTTTTTTTTTACAGAAGATTTTTGTGTATTAGTCAGAACTATATATCTTTGAAAAAGTGTTTAAGATATTTTTAACAGTGCTTAATATACTCTACATTACTTTCTAAAAATCTCTATATTTATATTTACGCGCGTGCATGTGTGGGTGCATGTGAGTGTGTATGTGTATTAGTGTATAAAGAATCATATCTTAGGAACCCATCGACAGATTTTTTCATTGTTTCAGCGTCTTAGAAAAGAATTTAAATCTGATACCTTATCAAGGCGGTTATTAACATTTATTGATTGTTAAATATAGGTTTTCTGATATTTTTTGGAAAAAAACCTAAATATTATTTTTCATCTTCTATTTTACTGGATAGGCTATAAAAAATGGTACATTATGCACCGAGGGAGTGAAGTAGGCTGTAAACGCCTGACTAGTAGTTAGCGCCTGAGCGTAGGAAACGTGCTAAGCTTGCCAGGCGTGCAGCCTACCTTAATCCCGAGGTACATATACGATTTTTTAATATTTCCAGCCATAAAGTTCGTTCAACGCGTATATTGACAGTCGTTATATGTATGAATCGTAATTCAATAAATAAGTAAAAACAATTATTTACACACGACTATAATATATTAGAGCATTATTAAGACCTAATGTATGCTCTGTTGCGCGGTTTTCAGTCGATCTCTCGCTCGCTTGCACTATGCTGTATGCATGATATATTATATATATATTTTGTCTGTGTATTCATGACACCGACAAAACCGATCGAACGGCTAAAAAATTAAGCGATGAAGGCAATGCTCCGATTGCTAACTTATAGGTACAATGCACATACTGACACTCTAAAAGAACATTAAAGTATGTCTTTCTTTGAAATTTCTCTCAAATCTTAAACTATCTGTCGTTGTTTGCAATTGACGGAACAGGCTCACAACTAAAAAGATGTAAACACCAGCTGACACACATACACAACCATTTCGTCATTGTTTCTCAGCCTAATTAAAGCATCTTTTGCATTAGGTACTTCGTTGTCATAATTTAACTTTGTCTTATTTGCATGATTCTTGTGAGCAACGAAGACAAGGTTATTATTACGCATTTAGCATGGGTATCAGCTATCTATCTGCTTACAAGAGAGGAGGCGAGAGAGAAAATCGTGCGAATGCGTATGGTACACCAATATTGGCAGAGAATGAAATTTAAAACGTATTTTACAACATACGGTCCCACGCTGCACCTACCTAACGCTGTACTGCATCATAGAACTAGAGAAGGGAGTAATACAATGCAAAGTAATGGTCCGTTGTAATTTGAGGCTTGCAGGACGTTCATTTACCGGTTTATGGGCTAGTAGGTAGCGCATAAAGAATAAACTTCATGGCAGGGGATATAAAAAAGCTCTATTTTTTATTTTTAATCATCCTTATACGTTATTTTGTTATGTTTGTTATGTTTTCGTAGCAAAATATTACAAAAAATTTTAGTCCTGTAAAGTGCGCAAAAACCGTTATTAAGAGAAATCCAGCCTCGCTCTGAAAAAATCTATGTCCACGCGCTGATGCAATTGCCTGTGTTGGTCAATGTCTTTCCAATTTTCAATTTGATCGAATCGGCTTGATTTCCAAGAAACGGTTTTTTTACTTTTTTTGAGCTAAAAATTCTAATATTTTTTTTCTCACAGATATCCATATTATCAAGCACAGTGATAACTTTATTCTTATTGTAACTTATTCTTAATGGTTATTCCGTTCTTCATTTATCATCAAGATACTTCGATTTTTTAAAATTAGTTTTCTCAGTAATCTGTTAATCTATTTACCAATCCACGGCTAAAATATTTTTTTTCTATCATTTTTATGGCCACCTAAAAAAGAGATGTAGTCTTTTATGTTATTGAGGTTTCATAGGCAAATACATCTGCATTTTAAATCTAAATGTAGTTGTGCAAATTAAAAAACATCAAGATGATTGATAGATTCTTGATTTCTCATAGTACATACTGAGGTATTGTGGATTTTAAAAATACCTTAATTAATCTAATAGCAAATTCTCTCTTTCAATTCTATTTTGATTTTTTAGAGCTCGTTCTATTCCTGATATAATTTAAGATAGAGTAAATTTTGACGGTTTTTTTTTTTAATAACGTATGTCAAGTTACGTGTAATTGTTTATACGAAAATGTAAGTCTCTACTGGTCTCGTCACCATCCCTTATAAACAATTGCATGTAACTCTAGTAAGGCTAATCATCTGAAAAAATTTCTCTCGTTGACCCTCTCTAAGATCGTTTAAAAAATCAATTAAGCCTCGTTCAATTAAATTTAGATACAAATTTAAATTTTGCCATCAGATTAATTAAGGTGTTTATATAATTGACCATTTTCCAGCATGCACAATAAAAAGGCAACATCTAGTCATGAGACATAGCAAGTCACTGATGCTAGGTCTTTGAATTTCATTTTAACTAATCAATAGTGTAGCTATTTAGCTAAATGAAACCACATAATCAAAAAGCATAATTTTGGCTAAATATCGGAAAGTTAGTGTCCGTCAACTGTACTTTAGTATAGTTTAGACATTTTTTTTTAAGTTTTAAAATAAAGCTTTTCTAGTATTTTGTTTTGCCAAACAATAAGTATTTCTTGTAATAAATATCTTATGATCAAACATAAGGTATATTTGTTAGTATGAATGTATAATTATCACCCAAACAAAAAGTACTCTTCAAACAAGATGCAGATTGTAAGATTATGCTTGAGAAAACATTGCACTTATTTTGTAGCAGCTGATCTTCAGATAAATGAATTAATTTCTTTGAATAAACATCTCCTAGGAATTTTTTTTCTACATCATAGTTTAAGCTGTCAACAATGTGTGTGCCTAGGCATAAAAAGAATAAATGAAATATGTTTACTTATGTTGGATATATAATACTTAATTATAATCTCGAGTATTGATTCTATCAAATATTATACATCTGTTGCTTTTTTTTATATTACAAATCGTTACACTGATACAAAATCCAATTTAGATCAAAATTATTAATGGCATGCATATAGTCTATATTCTTGGTTTACTTTAGTAACAGCTTATTATCTTACGCCCTAAAAACTGAGTGAGCAAATATCAAATTTATTCAAGTAAGTACATTTAGCAGTTACGAAAAAATGTGTGTAAAGTTTAGTAATACGTATATTAGGTAGCAAATTGTGTGTTTATCATTTCAGAAAAACCAAGAACTACTTCTTAAAAATGTCTGACTATATTTTTTTCTGACGCGACTTTTTTTTGCAAGTGCTAAATGTCATCACATATATAAGATTAATGCAACCTCACTTCAGTCTGCATATACTCTGCACTGTACACACTGTAAAAAAACAACACTGGAGACGACAAATATCAAGGAAAACAGGATTAAAATCCAGCCTGACTCATACAGACCAGCTGATGACTAATTTCGTCTATCTATGTGTAATTTTTTGACAGGGGTTCAGTCCTACACAAAAAAACACTACACATTCAAATTGAAATAGACAAACGTTAAACTACACAACAACAAAAAATTCATCATGTTGTGTAGAAAAAAAAATAGACTGTACACTTGTGTAGAAGTATCCTACACATACCATTGTGTAGTTCGGTATTGTGTAGTTCAAAATTGTGACAAGGTGTTAGTTCTACACGCACCGATTCTACAAGCAAATGCAAAAGCTATCAATTGCGGTTTTTTTTCAAACCACGACGTTATCCCAACAATCTTAAACATTCTAACTGAGTAATATAAACAAAACAAACCGATAAATCCTCTACACATACGTTTAAAACCCAAAAACATCCCACCTTCTGTTATTTAAGCCCAGTGTGTGGCAAAAATCGTATTTAATTATTGATCAATTACAACAATATTTCTGATTGACAAAAACTGAAGATTTAAAAAAATATGCACAACGAGTTATTCTATTAATGTCATTGTACAGAATCATAATTAAAACAAAAGAAAGATTATATAAGGCCTTTTTTACAAAAAATTTAAATTATTGAAGTCAGTAATTCGTCAGTAATTACAATTTTCGCAGGAGCTTTATAATCTTAAATTCAATCCTATTTATAAATTTTAATTGTCATCGATTTATTCGTTCTGTGATTGGTCGAGACTGGTCAAGAGCAGGTAAATTAGAATATTGAATTTAAAAAATAAGTTACATGTAATCTAAACTAACAAAAATTAAAAGTTAAAAATAAACATGATAAATAAAATAACGGGGGTTGGTGCGCAAAGCACGCAGGGGCTGAGCCCCTAGTTATAAAATAAAATTTATTGTAATTAATTAGTAATAATAACGGATTTTCTAAAAATGCATAATCAAAAGTAATAAAAAAGTTATTGTTACTACTGAAGAAGCAATTATTTTTCTAACTTCATTAAAGTAGCATCATTACAATTTTGTATAACGATTAGCAGAACACTACTTCAGCAAAACAACACAAAACTTTAAAACAAAAAGCAATACTAAGTAAAACAGTTGAAATGGAATATGCAAAGTGTTTTACAAGGAAGCCTCGAAAAGAAGATTAGATAAACTTGCGGTATATTAAAGCGATTACACAATTATGTCAAAATCTTTTGTATTACGGGGGCACAAGCGGGACAAAGGTGTTGGTAGTGTAGAGAGTACATATTTTCTGTAGCGACCTCCATTTCGACACAGTAGCCGTAGAGACTCGACAAAACCGCATCTAATCAGCAGAAATATTTCGCCATTCATTGTCAATACGTCAATAGTGGTAATGTAGCAAGATTTAATTTTTGTCAGGAGATGGTACTAGGTCTGCATAGAACTGACTCCTCTGTCAATCATGCGCAAAGTAAAAGCGATAATGGGTAGAATTGTTGAAGCAAGAATAGATTTCGACATTATTTCTGAAATTTTGGAAAAGTGCGGACTCTGAAGTCTGACTATGTTGTTGGCTGAAGATTTATTAGAAAAACATTAAGTCATAAAGCAAAAAAAAAAGATGGTACACAGAATTTAAAAATTATTTAATTAACAGACTCACACTCACAACAACAGTACATAAACAGAAACTTTAGTTTAGTTGCGGTAAATTTGATGATTCCATTTCCATATTTTATAAATAACAAATATTATGAGTTAAATTTTATATATAAATATACATATCTGTATATATACACAAATGAGGACTTATGCGGACAAAGCGATATAGTTGACACTATATAGTACTTTAACACATCGGGGGTGCGTGGAAGGCATCCATTACCGACAGTGGCTCACTGCTCGTGCATTGTAAAGACATAATAATACAGTTGTAAAGAATAAAAAGTGGCGCGGTTCGTGCGAGATCTATAGGTTTTGAATCCGCTCGACGTTAACGTGTTGCTCAACGCGAGCGCGCACGTTTCGTCTGGTATAAACATGCGCGTTCTTGCCGCGAAGAAAGTGGAGTCAGGAGAAGAGAGAGAGAAAAAAAAATGAGCGCGCCGCAACCTTGTATTTGGAAAAAATGGAGTGGAAATAAAAGTTATACTTGAGTATCCATTAAATGTAATCACCCGCTTGTATCAGTCACGGTATTATGAGTCATGCCGCATTGGAATCGGCATTTAAAACGAAATCGGCGCCGTTCGCTAATTCAAATTCTATTTTTCGTTGTAGAACGACCTTAAATGTCTGCACAATTTTCGATACACTTATATATTTCAAAAAACTTATGCGGACGTCTATTTACTTATAGAATGTCTGCATAAGTCACCATACATAAAAATATGTATATATATATATACATATATATTATATTATATTATATATATATATATATATATGTGTGTGTGTGTGTGTGTGTGTGTGTGTGTGTGTGTGTGTGCGTGTGTGTGTATGTGTAAAAATAAAATGAGTTACAGTAACACTACATTTGAAAGGTCTTAACTTCTACTTTGTTTGGTGTAAGTTTCAGAGCCATGATCAATTTTATCCTTATAATCTTAAATCGCATATTTTGTTTTACACCTCTAAACGAGATCAGTTATCTTCATCACTGTGCCGTGGCACTGCAACATATAAAACAGATCAAACATAGAATGAATCACGTCGTAGTACATGGTTTAATTCCCTTACAAGTAGTGATAACAACAAGGGTACTATTACATTGAGACTTAAAAACTACAGCATACCTGCCAAAGCTATTAACTTGGCTATCAATAACAACTTATGCATTTACCACTGATAGCATAATTTGTCCTTATGAATTACAACTATTCTGCGTGGAAGAAATATGACGTGTCTCAAAAAAAGTTTTATAAGGTAATACAGTAGAATTAAATAGTTCAATAGCAAGTAAGTTGTATATTACATTGCTCACACGAAATTATATCATTACTGGTCCATACATTAGTTTACAAAGAATTGCCCTCTGATGCTTTGACATGTAGCTTGCGGACTTTCAAACTCCTCTTAACTGCATCCTAACCTGTAAGTAGGCATTAGCTCTGGTGGCTCTCAAGATTCAACTGGAACTTTGCTTAGCGGACATTTCACCGTCTCCTCTCGACGCATTCGGTATAACCTTAAAAGGCAATCCGAACAAGCCCGATGTTGACAGGGCTTCATCTTTTGTACCTTTCGATGTTGGTAGCAAACGACG
>JAPYYV010014893.1:0-12276 GCA_030522625.1 Copidosoma aretas
CCCCCCCCCCCCCCCCAGTATACATACCGCGCGCGGGAGTAGTTCTCTCCTCCTCATCCCCATTCTTTCGGCCGCACAATCGCGACGGACGAGCTGCTCCTGAACTGTCTCTCACATTCGCGGGGGACGGAAGGATTTTAATTGCGCTCGTCCCCGGGGCCGATCTATTATTCGAGGCCGCGCCAGCTCGCACGAGGATGTACATAATATACGTCCGCGTCGAACAATAACTTGCTCGGGTCTCGCGCTGGGCGCGCGGGCGTGCCTTTGGGGCGGGGGAAAAAAATAACGCGGCTCGGCAGTTGACGGGCATGAAATTATCGGCCAGTGGGTTGGTCGATGACTGTGCGTGCGGGGAAAAAAAAAATTGCAACAATCACTGAATTCTGTTCCGCGCGATGGTAAACCTGCTATTTTTCGACGCTGAAAGGCGAAGAGCTGTGAGCTTTACTGTTCCAAGTGTAATTTTTCGCCAGTCTGGCGAACATGAATGGGTTGCGTACCGTGAAGAACAGTCATTTTTACTGGAATTTGTCCATAAATTTTATAACTTTTCTCGTTTAGAGTACATCGAAAGCATGTATTTTTATCAACGACGTTTTTTTTCGTAGAGCTTTATTAAAACATAGATTTGTTTTTGATGTCTTCAATTGACCGGAAAGCAATAAATTATATTTGATGGATTGAATTGTAAGTGCAAAAATTGCTTGGAAAATATCGTAAACGAATAACTTGGATGGGAAGGAACGTAATATTACTGGGTAATGGCATTCCATTCTGGTATACAAATGTTAAAACTCAACTAAAAAGTACCGAACGCGATACCGCATTATATAATACGTTATTTCAATATTTCACCTGATCCTCGTGCCTTGGGCTGACATAAAAGTGCTAGCGATTTTCGATTCGAATTCCCGATAACACAAGAAATTTTCCATTAATAGAGTCAACATTGGTTATTATAACTATTCGATAGTGGAGGCTAATATTTCAGAACGAGAATGACATGACGAAAAAAAAAATTAACTTAAGTTATGCACTGAGACAGCTACCCAAACATGCAGAGAAAAAAAACCGCTGCCAATTTATTGGCCCAAAGAATCCTTATCTATTTTTTTGCTATCTTTATTTTCTTGATAGCTCTATTTATTATAGATACAAATTCTCACTTTAATCGAAAATGTTAACTTGATAATAATAAATCCATGAAATTCACTGGATTTCTACTCTCATAAAAATCAGTAAACGAATCACTGACGTATGGCTGATTATATACATGCTCTCTCAAACACACGCGCACACCCGAAATTTTTTTGATACGTTTCATCGTAAAAAATTGATTGATTTTTTATATTTTTTGACATAGAATTTCGTGAAACAACGATGAAACGATAACAACGAGACTTGAATATAACCGATTTTCGAAAATGATAAAAACCGAAATGAAATATAACTAATTATGTATACATACTCCCTTATGTACAGGCACATAACCCTATAATTTATTTACATCCAAAAATAAGTCATTTTGTTGAAAATTTAATCATCCTTCAAATTTTCTAATATGCAATATTCTAAAACAACGTTCAATGACGGAAAAATCAATTTTTTTCAAAAATATTACTTTTCCAATCTCCTGAGATGTAAATGATCATATAACTCGCTCATGCACCCACACACTTGCTCACAAATTTCTATTTGATTTTATCCAAGATCGTTTCTTCGTGGAAAATTTTATGGTCTTTTTGGATATAATATCATAAAATATGCTGAAACAACTTTATATTATACAGAAAAAATAAACTTTTTCGGAAAAATCAATTTTTGAAAATCGAAAAAATGAAAATAAGATAAAAGCAATCGACGAGATCGAAATTTTGTTTACTCAGTGGCTATAAGAATCTTGAAACAGAAAAAATATAGCCCTGTTGGATGGAGCGACAATTTCGAGGGATAATGATAATAATAGGTTTTTACACCTATTTTTAAGATGCCTTTTAGTTTTTTCACCTATAACCACTGCTTCAAAAATGATTCCACCCACTGACCATCTACCATATAAAACTATAAAACTCATACAATATTACTATCATTAATATTTACGCAACGCATCTGTATGTAATACCATGCAGTATACGCGTTTCGTGCCCCGGTGAAAAGTTTAGCACACGTGTCCTAATATACGTGCAAAAACACCGGCCCTTTTTCGTACTCGAGCGGCCACTATTTTTCAATCACTCGCGCACGAATGTTTTTTCATCAGTGCCATTAGAATCATCCGAGAAAATAGATTCACACGAAACGCAGCTCACGCGCGCGTATCGAACGATCGATACGATATACACGCGCACGAGCTGCATGTACAGATACGTACACCTGGCGCGCACTCAACCGCGAAGCTCGCGGAAAATGTGCAGCGGAAAGAGCCGGACAATAAAGCCAGCGGAAGAGATTCCCATCGGGCGGTCGGAAGTTGGGCGCAATCGCGTTCGCCAAATTGGAAAGATCCCCTTGCGCGATCCTCGTCCTCTGCTGCTTACCTTTTTTTTCGTTCCCCGCTGCAGTTATGCACACCGCGCCGGCGAGTGCGGGTACAACGTATAATATGCGAACGCAGGGCTCCGAGCCGAGCCCCGGTGAATGTAGGAGGGTGTGCATCCCGTAGGCAATCTCCGCTGTACGATTTCTGAAAAAGGAGAACCGGCAGTCTGATCCATCGGCGGGCGGTCTTGGGTCAAGTGGGAAGAAAATCGGGGCCGACGTGTGCAGGTGTGCGAGACGCATCATACGTACGGCCGACGCTGTATCGGGATCGAATCGTCGCCATTACAATCAGCCGACTCTCGCGATCGACGTGTACGCGCGCGCGTTCTAAAGTGCGTCCCGTATGTATGCAGATGTATCGATTTATTCATTTTGCATTTGGTGATCAGAAATTGTATTTCAACAAATAAGGCCGACTTTACACTCATACAAGTGCTCTAGTTTTTGTGAAAATTTTTGAAATTTTTAGTTTCAAATTTTAATGCGCAACAGTGTTACTTATTGTTAGTGTGCGTAATAATCTTTGGAACTGCTACATTTGTACGAGTCATTTGACAGTGATAACAAAATACTAAATACAATCAAATATTGAACCAAGACAATATTTTCTTACTCCAAGAAGATTTTCTTGTTTCAAATGAATATCTTCCTCAGGTAAGATTGTATAATTTTGTTTCAATACAATATTTGATTGATACTATTCTAGTAAATATTTCACTGAGTTTTTTGCGTCTGCAACATCCAATTGTTTACATAATGCGTGTAAGTCTTCAAGCTCAATCTGAAAAGTGGAAAACCACTTGTGAATCCCAACTTATGGCGTTGGATTTATTCATACAAGCAGTAAAAAAAATGTTGAGGTATTTGATTCTTATATTTTTGAAATAATGGCTGTTATGGTTTGTCAAAGGTACTCCACAGTATTTGTAAATTGAGCAATAATTTGTATTATAAAATTTCTTTTTTAAATTTTCGTGAATCGTAATAAAAGTAAAAAAATGAGAAAAAGTTCCATAAAATTATCATTAAATTTATATATAAGTTCATTATAGCGCAGTTGATCAAACATAATGTTGATTGTATTCGAAAGTGTATCTCTATCGAGATCGACATAAACGTGGAACTCGCTTGTTTTGCTACTTACTTTGAACAAGTGTCGAACAATATTCAGTCCTAAACGAATTGACAACGTACGTAGCAAAGTTTTGCAACAAACAGTCCACGGAGTGTTTTGTTTTTACATATCCTACGAGTGGTAAAATTAATGCAAAAACCAAAGTTTTGGCAAACAGTGAGGACTGCTTCAATTTTGTCAAGGAAAAAAAAGTAATACTACAAAATACATAGTTATATTATTAATTTCTTGCACGAATCGGTTTTTCATTTCCTCAAATTGATATCGATTATTTAATTTTAAGTTCTTTTTTTTGCTCAAAAACCGAAGAATAATCGCTCTTCTGACACAAAATCTTGTGAACATTGTATTTTGTGGAGTATCTAAAAAAATTTTCCTCTGTAAATAAAAAAATTAATTAATTCGACTATTGACTGATTTTTTTATTGGTTTCTTGTCTCAAGTACTATATTGATAATTCGTTGCTTATTTAAAAAAATAATAATAACATTTTAACTATTAATATGATAGTGAATTAACTTAATTTTGCTAAAAATATGAGGGTATAGCAAAATATTACGGGTACATCATTTGGTGGGAGTAACTATGAGCAAATTATTGCTATAGTAAAATATTAAATAATGATGTGTACTTAGCTGTCTGGGACACAAATTTTATGCGAATGGATAGGAATATAAATGTAATAAAACGTGATATCGATTTAAAGCCAATTCAATTGAAACATTTTCGGCAAACAGATAGCTTGTTGGACTTAGTTACAGTGAGTCATTTTATTTTTAAAGGGTTATTATATTATTATTACCACTATTATCATTATTATTATTGGATTTAATTACATCTTTTATTATATCTTTAATAACGTGGAACTAAAAAATTGGAAAGCAAACTTTTTTTTAATTAAATAAATAATTTTATAAAAAAAACTATCACATGAAATATACAATATTTTGCTAAGTTTAAAAATGAGCAAACATAAAATTGTTGTCGAATGCAGATCTACTCAATAAACAGATGAACAATTAGCAATCATGAAATAGATCATTATCATTTTTTTTTTAATTGCGCTTTAATTAATAATCATTAATCTTGAAACTATTAGATGATTGAACAAAAATTTCGTACTTCTTAATAATGAACCATTAATTAGCATGTGCACCTTTTAAAAAATATTATTTTATACATTACGTATGATTGTTTATCATATGATATTGCAGTTTTGCTCCCTTGAAATTACCTTTGGAATTAGGGCAAAAGCACAAAACGGAGCTATAAGGTCTACGCTAAAAATAAGATGATTAGTTAGTATACATATATATGTATCGTGAATAATGTAAAAATAGGCATTAAGCGATGATAAACAAGTTCTTATTCCTCTTACATAATATATTCTGATCAATATATTCTTTTTGCCTAATATTTACAGCTTATATTTTTGTTTACTGCTTACGTCGTTATCATCATTTCAGTATAGTTCCTTACTTGTTCAATGAAACACTTAATATCAGGGAATCGAACAATCCACAAGTCGTAGTACTTCTCCAAGACCATTTAATATTCACTATATTCCTTTTTTTTTTTTTTTTACTGGTCATGCTCTGATCAGCAATAATTTCATTATATGTATTGATAATAAACGACAGTAAGTTTTTTTCGTTTGATCTATAAGATGGCTTAACTTGCGTTCGTGCGTACTCTAGCAGTCAATGAAATTTATTACAACATAGATTTTTTAAATCTTTTAGCACACAGTTCGACGTAAAAATAATTAAAAATAACTGCGTTAAAATGTTTTGGATTTACAATTTCAAGGATTTGAAACGCATTATTAGAGGTAAAATTGCCTACAAATGAAAGAAGCAATTTACAGAGTAATATTTATGTCTCTGTTTGGGAAAAATAGATTTATTATTTTTAAGTAACGACTTTAGTTGAAGATTCATGTGACTTTGAAAACATTGGATGACCTTAAAGTTAATTCTAGTGAACTTCAAGATTATTATTATTATTATTATCATTATTATCTTGTTGTTAAGTAACATTCGTAAACCTTCATTATTAACTAATCTCCGAAATTGTTCACATTCATACTTTTAGGATGAAATTATTGATGTTTACTTTTTTTTTAGGAATTAATCAACTTCCTAATGAACATGCGGCGAGCGTTCATCTGCTTATTGTTCTTGAGCATCACATTTGCCTTCTGCAATACTCAAGCTCTCAATATACTAGCCAAAGGTGTTAAATTATTATACAA
Organism: Copidosoma aretas; assembly: GCA_030522625.1. Classification (NCBI taxonomy): domain Eukaryota; kingdom Metazoa; phylum Arthropoda; class Insecta; order Hymenoptera; family Encyrtidae; genus Copidosoma; species Copidosoma aretas. The sequence goes on from JAPYYV010014893.1 coordinate 5,934, forward strand.
TGAATATCCATATAGTCCTGGGAATATTGTGACAATGATAAATGAACAGGCTTCAAGCTTGAAGACCAATATTGTGGATTTAAGACGTAGACTGAGAAATTTACAGTCCAACGCGTCGGATACAAAGAATATCAAAGCATATATGTACGACATACAACAGTTTGCGGATGAGATAGATATACGCTACGAGGAGTACATCAGATACAGTGAGAACCAATCGCTGTATGATCCCTCGACTTTGAAAGATTTTTATGAAGAGGTATTAAGTCGAAGCAATGGCGTAGCCAACTCACTCTCAACTGTCCATAATCAGATCGTTCGCCTGGGTAATAATAGTCTACTTAACATTCTAAATAAATACATCGAGGTGAGAGAGTTTTTTTCACATGACTATGTTCTTTGAATGTTCATCGTGTTAAATTATTTCTTACTAATGTTCAGAACATAGATCCGTATTGCCAAACACAGAAATCTCGACAGCGATTTTTTTATGATCTCTTTATTTCTTTTATGTCGCATCAGAGTAAGGGATACTTGATTTTACAGCATGCTTACAATTTAAAAAAATTCATGGAAAATAGTGAGTTTTCAATTGCAGTTGTTCCTGTGCTGAAAGAATATTTGTTACACAATGCGATATATGTACTTTCAATTTTCTAGAAACCCTGTATGCAGAGATTCAAGATTTGGACACGCTCTATAAAAAACGGGTAAAGGACACTGTCGCAGCTTTTACAGGCATCATGTCTCGTGCCGAGAAAAATATGTGGCGATGCGATCCGAAAAAGCACGTGGAATGTGAGATACAATTTTTGTTTTTTTCTTTTCTGCAAACAAAATACAATATCGATTGTAATATCATACTTTTACTTGATTCTCTTCAAGATAAAACTTATGTTGAGTTGAAAAATGTGTTTCGGAGGGTATTTTACGATGCAAGAGATTTTATGAGAAAGTATGCTTCACTCACTTGTTATTCGGAAACTTGCCCTACTATAACTAAAGATAAGCAAATGGCACCTAAATGTTTAAAAAATTCTTGCTACATAAGACAGCGATATTGTAGTAGTGTGGTGATGTGCAGACAACTTGGAACGTACGAATCTTACGACGTTTGTACTTCGGTAGACATATTTTTTATTGTTTGGAGTAATAGAATCATAGATAAATTTTTCGACTAACTTTTTTTTACGATCAGAAAGAACAAGATGACCATCGTAGATACAGTTATGTTAGCAAGTCAAAAGGGAGCCACGCCAAGTGTAAGGGTCAATACCGAGCAGTGTATCCAATAGTACAATCTTATCCTGGAAGCATTTCAGACTCGGTATGTAATATGTGTGACTGTATATGTGATGAATCTCAAGACTTAACTGACTCTGATCGTTACATCAATCTCAAACCAGTCACATCAGACAGTAGTAATAATTAGTGAGTTATTTTCCATTAATTGAAATTTCCCAGATCTTGTTTCTATAATTAGCATGTTAATCAACCAGTTTGCACATTATTGCAGTGTTGTTACTGGAGTGAAACTTGAAGTGGTTAATCACACAATGCAAATTATGATACAGCAGGGTAAATTAATGTCACGTGGGTCTATAGCTGGCAACTCTATCAATTGGAAGGATAATCCAGCTGCATCCGACAACGAGGATAAGTCAGAAGAAGTCAGCTTTTTGGTTATTGGAATCGATGGAAAAGAGTATTCGCTTGAAAAAACACATTACGAGACTGAAAATTCTGATTTGCAGATGCTTGAGGGAAGAAAAAAATTCAAGCTCGAGTGGCACGGCGGACGCGGTTTGTACTTGGACGACTTGGAATTAAAGAAGGGCGAAGTCGTCACTGGAGTCAAATTCGCTTTGAACGAGGCGAACAATAACCAGAATTTCATAGCGCTAGATATACAGGCGACTCCGTTTGACTTTACAAGTGGTCAATTGCATGTGGAACATTCTCATTGGATATCCACTTCAGCTGCCACGCCCGCAAGGTATTTATATCATCGATCCACCACGAAATATTTGAAAGAATTCTCTTTCATTCAAAGAAATTTATTCATACGATCTGTCCTCCTTAAAGTAAATTAGAATATTGTACCAAAAGAATTTCTGATCTCTGTATATAAACTAAAGTATTTCTCTGAAAAGTAAGATGCAAGATTTTTTTAATCGAATCTACTTTTCGAAACTAAAAAATAAAATGCTTACTTATCTTGATAATGGTAATACAATCTGCTACAGAATTGGTTGAAACAACTATTTTTTAGTAGAAATTTTCTGATACAAATAATTTACTTTGATATTGATTGTTGATTATACTACAGCGACGTTTTCCTACTAATTCAAAAATACATCGATAATGTAAATCGTGAATAAACTGAGATTTACTTGCGAGATTTTTTTATCTCACATGAGCCGATTACGGACAAGTTTTGCTTCTATGATAAAAATTTGAATGTTTACTTTCTTCTTGCTGGTTTGCATAGTTCAGTCGATGTAGAGCGTGGGTCTTATATCTGAAAGTAGCTAACAAGCTAATATTAAAAATAATACAATAAGCTACTCCATTAAAAAAGATTGTCAATATTCGTACACAATTTTTTTTTCTTTATCGCACGTAAGTAAAATTTCCATATCTTACGATTGCTTGAATAGATGGTTACAATAACTTGAATACATGGTTAATCCAACAAATTACTACTAAGCATTAAGTTACTAGATAAACGATATGTTAACAATGACTCTAAACTAATTCGTTAATAGTTGAGTCAAGTCGTTGATAGTCGATGAATGGTTATTCAGTTTAATTAATTTGATTCGTGCATCCTTGTAGTCAAAACGATTTCTTATTTAAGTGTAATTCTTATCAATCCCAGTTTTTTACTCGATACGAATACTTTATCGGTGACCTTTCTAATTTTGAATATTAAGAACTTCAAGATATTATAGTACGAATGAGAAAATTCATCTTATTGTTTATTTAATCTTTGATTCTAATTTTTTAAATATTTTCTCAGACCAATGCAGATTTGGATTTGATTGAGATTCAATAAGATTCTTTATGCTATTTCGATTAATCGACAAAATCATGATAAATGTTATTTCTTTACTGACGCTTATTAACATTTTTAGATATCGAATAAATCTGCAAGACTACGATGTGCCAACTTTATTGAATGATTCTAATAAACCAGATGATATACCAAATCAATACACAGAATTTACTCCATCAGCCTTTACGTCAAAAGATGCTGGACAAACGCTGTTGCCACTAATCGACATTCAGCCTGTGACTTCGGATCCACCGGTACCACTTATGGGAATTAGTCTGGACATAAAAAGATCTAAACAGTCTGGAGGATTTCTCATCTTAAAAACAAAAACTTATGATACGCTGTGGGATCTAAATATGTAAAATAAAATGTATTGTTATATAAATGTAAGCATATGATTAGTGTAATAAGGAGTGTTAGAAATACTTTCATATCCGTTCAGATAATATATATGACAGTATGGGATGATACGCATACTATTCGTAATATAATCCTAAAAACATTACGTTGAATCATAAAATAATTGAGGATTGCAGTAGGAACATATGTCTGGTGCTAAATAAAAGCTTACAGAAATAAATATATTGTAATACGAAGCACTAAAAAGGCTTTTTATACATAGTAATAACCATGTCATTACTCCAAATTTTTTTTAATTTTCGAGCAAAAGCAATTACTGTTGACATGTTGTTTTTTTTTTTTTTTTTTTTTTTTTTTTTTTTATTTCTCGCAAAGAAACCTTTGGATGGGTTTGAAAAAATGTCTTTTCAAAATAATTATGTTGAAAGCATGATGAATCATACAAGACACGATCAAAGCACGATCTTTTGGTGTATAAGCATTTGATTGCGAACCACAGCAATTCATAATTTTTGAGTAGTCACGTGTGTACACACACGTACGTACATCTATAAATGTGCATGAAAAAATTTAAAAAAATTATTAGTTCTCGCGCAGCTCTTTATTTATTGTTTGTTTTTTTGTTGCTAAGAAAAAATTTGTTTTTCATTGTGTAAAATACCGCATTACGTAAATGGCATTCGACTCACTTTGTCGCTCACAGGCATATACCAATAAATTAATTTCTTACCACTCTTATACTATTATGTATGTTCAAGTAGTAAGGTCAACGTTTGGTCGGACACAAGAGTCCACTTTGAAGCTCGGAGCACAACTCCCTGCAAAAACATGTCTTAGAGTTGAAAAGTCAGTGAGCCATTGCGTAAATTGGCAGATGAACGCAGCACATCACCATCACTCGTTTTTTTTGTGAGATTTTCTTTGGTTCAATTGCTTATAATTTTAATGCGGTGCAAAGTAGATAAGATGCTAAAACTAGTTATTTTCATGCTGAACCAATATGTGAAGAAGCGAAAAAAAAATAAAAACAAAAGGAGCAAAGGCGAAGCATCCTCAAGCGCGAAAGTCAATTCCTCTTATCGAACTTTTAGCATGATATTGTGATCTTGACCGCCGAACGCTTTGAAAATACGAAACACAAATATAAAACTAATTTATCGAGAAACTCGCTTCTCGGAAGTCGATAAACTCCTACGTTTCTCATTCAGGATCTACTATATCTCTCTCTCTCTCTCTCACTCTCTCTCTCTCTCTCTCTCTTCAACCCTCGGGAAGTTAAGCATCAAAGTTTCAAGGAGTCTTGAGAGCTATAGTTTTTATTCATGCTTCCGTAATATTGGTTTCATCTCGAACTTGTTTTGAATTCCCGCTAAATCGCATTACGGTATATTTGTGGCTTGAGTTTGGAGAAATTTGTATGCTCTCGTGATGTTTATTTTTTTTATATTTATAAATCATGTATTGGTTATACCTCGGAATATCTACTCCATATACTAGGATAAACTTTATCTCTAGTTTTTTGGGACAAACTCAGAGTCCAATAAATATCCGCTTTAGAGATCTAATTTTTTTTTTTCCAACTGAACTTTTTGAAAATCGCACACATTAAAAACCATAACTCAACTTTATTTCTTGACACGAGTCTCCGCTCTCTCTTCTCACGGCGATCCGCGACGCGCTTTTTCGCAAGATAAGTTTAAGACCTTCATCGTGAAACTTTCCGTTGTATTTTTCGCATGTAAATATCCAAAATTAGCAAAGATTGGAAGTTTTATCGACTTGGCAAGTACTTTTTCAGGCCGCACAACTCTTTAGCCAAGTTAATGAAAGCGATGAAGCTTGCCGATGACGTATTTTCCTCACTTTGACAGAAAAGTTTTCAGCAAAGCTCCGCGAAAACAGGCTGCGAAAGTCATCAGGATGCATACAATGAATTTCAGAGCTCTTGCACCTACTTGCTTGTAGTAAATTATTTAATTTTAATCGTGAACTCCACTAAAAAGTCCACTCTGTGGCTCTGACTTGACTTTGAAATAAACTTATGAAAATTAGTAGAACAAACAAGAAAAAATAAATGGAAAGAAAACGATGGACTCGAGAACTCAATGTCTCTGCCCTAGTAGCACACCCAACTTTTCACGAACGTCGGGGAAGACATTGTTTTTAAAACCAAACGTTCAAAATAAGTTGTGATAAAGTTGTGATAACGTTTTGAAGACATTGAGAACAGTTATTGGTCTAACTAAAAATTATGCGTGAACTCCTGACACGTTAATTTGCAAGTAGGAAATTATGGTCTTATCATTTGGATGACAACAATCGAAGTAAAGGACTGAGATAATAATTTGTACAACAGGTTTTTTAGCAACGATAATACCATATCACTTTTTGTACTTTGATAATAGTAAGACTACTCCATTAAAATACTTGATCTCCCACTTTGGGTAATATCATCCAAATAATGACACTAATTAGAATACTATTTACGCGCCAATTAACGCTAAAAGGGTCCAAAAGCAAAAGTCATTTTCGGCCACAAGTTAAAAGTAATACAAAAGTACGAACCAATCGAGAATCAAATGAAACTTTTTCCAACTCTGCAGGAGGCGCATTCTCCTTGGGGGTTTGAAGAAAAGGGCCAATAAGTTTCACTCGTGTCGTGATTCACAAAACAATCATCAAATTCAACCGTCGATTGAATGACGAACGAATCAAACGATTAGTTTTAATTCTCAATCGACCTCTATGATCGAACCACTGAGCACCCTGGTCGAAAGCTTCCGGCTCATTTGTGTTTGTTCGACGGTGACCCGGGCCATTCGATCGTTCGCCTCGAACGCATCCACGCCTTCCATCCTCGGAATCGTAGATCCGCGAGCCGACACGCGCCGGAACGTGAGCTCCAAAAAAGCCGGGGGGGGGGGG
>JAPYYV010014896.1:0-12462 GCA_030522625.1 Copidosoma aretas
GATGATGATGATGATGATGATGATGATGATGATGATGATGATGATGATTATGATGATGAAGATGATGGTGATGATGATGATGATGATGATAAAGATGATGATGATGATGATGATGATAATAATGATTATGATGATGATAATGATGATGCTGATGATGATGATAAACATGATGATGATGATGATGATGATGATGATGATGATGATGATGATGATGATGATGATGACGAGGACGATGATGATGGTGATGAAGATGATGATGATGATGATGATGATGATGATGATGATCATGATGATCATGATATTAATGATGATGATGATGATTCCATTTGTATTGGTATGAGACTTCTGGGTCTATAGGTTATTTCTACTATCTTTTTCGTTATAATTGTTACCTTTTTTCAACAAATTATTAGTTTCTAGAATGAAATTATGCGTCTCGAGCCCAGCTTGGTTCCGCCTTCTGGCGGGACCACTCGCAATGTAATTCAGCAGTAGCACGATTTACCAGCACACCATCTACCGACAAATCCATTTATCTCGTCTCAAGACTTTCTCCTCTCCTCCCATACCAAGAACTCAACGTAAATACACGTAATGGTATTGACTATTTTTATTTTTTGGTGGATTCACATAATTATTGGTCCATATATTTAATCCGATTCTGAGCAGAGATAATCAGTACTTGATTCAAATGAATATAGTTCGTTGTAATCAAATTTTAATTATTAAAGCAGAGTATTTTTGCGCACATTTATCTTTTTTAAACCGTTTACTTCTGCGTTGTTTAAGAATCTTACTAGATTCGTTTTACGTTGAACCATAATTAAATATAATTTAACATGATACGCAAAATCACGCAAACTTAAAAGAATGAGAAGCTATTGATTACATAAGGAATACTCTATTACCTCTGGATGTTTGTCGTATTTTCTATATTTAAGTTTTTTAACCTACTATTTTCCTGAGCTTTTCTGTGTCTATCACTAATGCGTTTTGCCTACATCGTTAAATGCATCGTTAAACGTTACATTTGATACGGGTATACTAGCTCTTTTATTTTGATTAGCCTCTATTTTGTTTGATAAATACTTAAATAGCCTGCTTAGTATCTATGGCCCAAAGATAAACACTAACAATACCGTTGTCACATTTTTAGAGAGTTGCCTCACAACAAAAATATCGGCGTAATATTTAAAAATTTCGAAAAGCAATACATTAACATGATTATAGAAGTAAGTTAGCTAAGCCCACTTAAGGAAGTGATCGTAATTAAGTATGTTATAAATTAAATACACATTCAAGCGCAAGACTAAGTAATATTTAAACAGACAATTGATATTTTTAATGCTTACTTTTATATTATACAAGATATTTAGTGTAAGACGATAAACTATTGAGATAATATTTCATAGTAATGTTTTTTTGGAACTTGAATAAACTCTAAGTTATTTGCATATTTTTCAGTTAACAACTACATTACGAGCGTAACCTTTTGAACAATTAGGGCCGGCTGTAAAATAGCGTCCTGTTATTTATTAAGACGGTTTTTTTTTTCAAAAAAGACACTTGATGTTGTACAGCATTAAAACGAGATACTGGTTACATAAGGCAGTACAAGCCCTTGCTCACCCAGCATTATTCAAAAATTGAATATCATAATCTTCTGTTCCACAAAATATTGTGTCACAAATTTCTTGTACACGATTTTTCCCTTGTTTCTGAGGTTTATATTACAAGAAAAAATTTATTTTAAAGGTGTGCCTTGAAAAAAAATTTAATTCTTTTTTGTGACCCGTAAGTGCAAATTTGGAGTGGATTTCCTCATATACGGCCGTTCATATGAACTTTCAACTTCTCATGAACTTTTCATGAACTTCATCAAAGATTTCTCGTTTTTACGCGGGTGCATGATATCTTATAGTAATTCTTACAGTATATCCTGCAAGATATCCTATAGGATATCCTGCGAGATTTTTGTCACATGTAAATTCACATTTTATAGGTAAAAAAAGATTGAACAGTCTTTTATGTGTATCAATACGTATGATAGATGAGTAATAAAAAACGTAACAATTAAAAAAAAAAAAAATAGGAACTTTGGCTTCCGGGAATTGAACCTGGTGCGACAAGAGTCGAAGTCAGGCATCTTATCCGCTTGGCCACAGTGAATTTGATACGAGGATAAGAATTTGCACCCCTCTGACTTACAACTGCAAAAAATGTTTGTTTGCGGATTTATTTTTTACATCTCTTAGTTACGAATCACTAAGCATGATTTTAATTATCACCGTGTGACTTGTTCTTGTTGAATATTTTAATAAACTTTAATTGAGCAATTATCGATGGGGCTGTGTATAGTCCCATGTAAAAGGGAGTGTCTACTTACAGAATAAGGTGATTTCGGCGTCATTTTGCGTGTAGAATCCGAATTCACTGTTTAATTGAATAAAAATGTTGCATTATTTGTTTAAAACGCAATTGTTAAAACAAATATCAAAAACATAATTTTTGGAACAGGAAATTCTTTTTCTCAAATTTGTCTATGTAAAGATAAAAATTCCTGTTATAATTTTTTTAAAAAAAGCATTATTATAAAAATATAGCCAACTTTTATACTGGCTATAACTCCGCAGTGTATATATGTATATATTTCAGATCTTCATACGAAAACTAGCACAGCATATACTTTATGCTATATGTATATATATTTTTATTTAAACGCTTTTTTTTTTAAATTATAACAGAAATTGTCATCTTTACATAGACAAATTTGAGAAAAAGAATTTCCTGTTCCGAAAATTCTGTTTTTGTTATTTGCTTTAACAATTGCGTTTCAAATAAATAATGCGACATCTTCATACAATTAAACAGGATATTGGGAATTTACACGCAAAATGACGTCGAAATCACCTTATTCCGTAAGTAGACACTCCCTTCTACATGGGACTATACACAGCCCCATAAATAATTGCTCAATTAAAGTTTATTAAAATATTCAACAAGAACAAGTCACACGTTGATAATTCAAATCATGCTTGGTGATTCGTAACTAAGAGATGTAAAAAATAAATCTGCAAACGAACATTTTTTGCAGTTTTAAGTCAAAAGGGCGCAAATTCTTATCCTCGTATCAAATTCACTCTGGCCAAATGGATAAGATGCCTGACTCTGACTCTTGTCGCACCAGGTTCAATTCCCGGAGCCGGAGGCCAAAGTTCCTATTTTTTTTTTTTTTTTTAAATTTTTTTGTATTGTCTTTGTTATTTTTTATACCTATTAAAACGAAGAAACGATTGCTTAATGTTTTCTTACTTATCAAATGCAAATTTACATGTGACAAAAATCCTGCAGGATATCTTGCAGGATTTTCTGTAAGATTTTCTATAAGATATCGTGCACGGCATCTTGTAGGATATCCTGCAAGATATCTTATTACACATGCTGTAAGATATCTTGCAGCATATCTTACAGAATTTTTGGTACGGGAAAAAAATTCGGTCTTGTTAAACTGTTGTAAGTAATGCTTCTGAAATCACACACAAAAATAAAGTAAAACAGTTCAGAGAAGATTCTCGTTAATTTACCATTAAAATCTGTCAAAAAATTAAAGAAAGGTGCGATTTCAATGATGATTTTCTGACATTAATGAAGTGCTTTCATCCAGAGAACGCCTTGAGTTCGAAATATTATGAAGAATGTTAAGACTTGTATTTATTATTTTTTTACTTACCTAATTGAGTCAATGATGGCAAATTAAAGACAATTGATGTTATCAATTCCGAATGGGAACGCTAGCCTTTTCATGTAATCGTCAAAGCAATACTTGAGATAAAAGATATTGTCTCTCTCTCTCGGAAAAAATTGGTAACTGTGTAGATGAGACCGGCCAGTATTTATTCCAAAATTTATGATAATATGCATTAACAGCTATGACGGTCCTCCACTCTAACGGTATAATCAGAACGTACGTGGAGTGTTAGAAATTGACAGAAAAATTTACATAAAGGCTCAATAAGTTTTGAAGTATTGCGGGCTTTGTTACGATCCTCGGAATATTGGGACTTGATAAATTGACTTGATAAATTGAACTCTGGCATTATACACCCTCGTGGGTAATATGCGAAGCTGGGAGAGGAGGCTCTCATCGAGTGCTCCATGCATAGTATGTATAGTTATAAGTGTATGCATTTATTTGTGATGGAGAAAGTTAATAATAAATTATATTACATAATTCGATAAATATTCATTGATCTATTAGATGTATACATGTTTATAAGAAAGTTTAGTAATTATTTTTCCCACTTGAAAAATACCATATGGATTATCCATATTGATATACCATGTGGATAATCTATATGGAGAACCTATATGGATATTGTTCCAAATATCCATGTGGACATTAAATATCCATATGGACTTTTCAGGTCCATATAGATTTTGAATAACCATATGGACTTTTTAGATAAGTATTGATTATATATATATTTACATATATATAAGTATATACATTTAATGATGAATTTGGTTTAACGATGTCAAATGATCGCAATCCTAGCACAACAAAATACAAAACTAATGTTGATGCGGTCTTTATTAGACATTTAAATAGATTCGAGTCAAAATTGTTCGTTTCTTACTTCAGCTACCATAAACCTATTGTATTAGTTTTCGAGAATGGCGATGATGATGCTGGTCATAATGATGGTGTAAGGCTAGTTAAAATTATTGATGAAAGTTAATTGTTCGGAGAGATAAACTTTTTAATGTAAAATATTTGTAATAGCTCTGAAGTGTTAAATATTTTATTTAATATAAATTGTCATGCTTGTATACGATAGCGTAATAAATGAATATTGTATTTAATTACATAAATAATAGTACTTTTATACTGATAAATAAAGCAATTCGTGCAAAATTATTTCCTAACCATTCCAAAATATTCCAAAATGCGCAACGTCACTGTTAAAGTTTTTACTTCTGCCGGCACTCCCGGAGTGCCACCTGGTTTTTTTTTTTTTTTTTTTTAAAATAAGTTGGTATAAACTAATAAAGCAATTTATTATGTCACTGTTTTGTAGCGAGCAAAATTCAAAGTCTCCAATATTTAAGCATAATTGTTCGGATCACCTTGTCATAAGTAGTATGCTTTTTTTAAAGTGGCCGTACAATTTTATCAAGATACTATGACAAATGCAGCCTACAATGTCATTCATAATTCTCCTGGTATAAAAGGTGATAGACTCAGTTGGATAACATGAAAACTTGGTTAGATTCATGTTTCCTAGAGAGATGCAGCAAGAGTGCCTGCTCCATGCCAATATCCCAATGTGGCTATACATTTGAATCTTTGCATCAAACTGTACATTAATAAACAACTTAGCTCGAGCTTTAAAACATACTTGTGAATATTCTACAGTATCTAATCTCAGGAATCAAATTTTGGGCTTTTGGATCTTGTACAAATTGTTTTTCACAACTGGTTAAACATTTTATTTTGTGAAACTCTTCAGAAAAAACCAGAGGTTTAGAATTATTAAATAACTCTACAATCGACTTACCCTTCGATTTATACTTTAAAAAAATTTCGTGGTCACTCGATTCAAGAGCTAATTAGTACTCGTGCAACGGAGAAAACTCTTTCCGTGATCATGTTATCCTTTTTAAGATTGAATCCAGTCCAGAGTTGAGTTATTCACTGAAACATTCGTTGACTTTTTGTGAGAGTTTTTCCCTTCTGATAAAAGGTCGTTCGACTCAGGAGTTGATTTATTCTGATTGTTAACGGAAATGACTCAAACAGTAGGTTATTTTTACTACGTAATATTAAAAAGAATTAGATGCTGAATCAACCAGTCGTCATTTAATCATCCAAACTCGTAACATAGATTAATAAACCCATCATTTACGTTTGACTCTACTCTACAGCCATTGTACTTGTACTATTTATTAAATAATGTTACGGCTAAAAATGGAATTATTTACTAAGGATCTGCATTCAAACGAAAAGTAACATAGCACAAGTCATTGTTATTGTACAATATATACACACATATGTATACATGTGCAAACATACTTTTCTTACATACATACAGAAACTTTAGGCTTTTTGAAGTTTTTGGTGACTGATTTCGTTACAACGGAACCAAAATTAATTAAATTATTTCGAAGCAGTTATGTCTCTAGGAGCAAGCAAGACAGGACAAAAATAACAATTTAACATGATTTAAATATTTTATCATATATGTTTATTCGGGGTTTCAAGAAGTGTTTCTTACCCTGACAATAATATAGTTGGTGCTAAGTATGTTGCGATTTTTATCATAAAATTTTCTACATAAATTATTCTCATACCGAAGCTTAAAGAAAAATTCAATAAATTACCTTAATATTTGTCAATATAAATCTGATTTTAAATTTTTTGTACTTACTCTTTTCCTTTTACCAATCCATTGGTAGTTGCTACGAAAAAAAATGCAAAATCTTTATTGGATTTCCCAGGAAACTAAATTGTTTGTATAGAGATACGAAAAATAGGTGAACAACTGAATTATCTGGAAAACCAATAAAAGTTTTTGAAATTTGTTCCGAGATGGCTCCCAAAGAAATTATCCAAGGAAGAGACCTCTACCAAGTTTTCCTGCAGACTTTCCTGCAGAATTCCCTGCAGACATGCTGCAGACTCTCCTGCATGTATTTTGCTCCCAAATCCTGCAGACTGAGCTGCAGCTATTTCTGCAGACTCCCCTGCAGACTCCCCTGCAGACTGGGCTGTCTCAAATGTTCAAGAAAAAAAGAAGTGTCCAAATCAAATTTGTTCATGGTTTATCAGCCTAACTAGGTGTTATCATCTGGATGATAACACCAAAACTGGGGAGTCAAAAAGTTTTTTAACAATTTTTTGAAAATAAATTATTTTTTCTAATTTGCAGTTTTTCAAAAAAATTTCAAAAACACTTAAACTCCCCAGTTTTAGTGTTATCATCCAGATGATAACACCTTGTTAGGCTGATAAACCATCAACAAATTTGATCTGCACTCTACATTTCTTCTTGAAAATTTGAGACAGCCCAGTCTGCAGGGAAGTCTGGAGGAGAGTCTGCAGAAATAGCTGCAGCTCAGTCTGCAGGATTTTAGAGCAATATACATGCAGGAGAGTCTGCACGATGTCTGCAAGGAATTCTGCAGGAAAGTGTGCAGATAAGTCTGCAGGATAATTTGGTAAGGGCAGTGACTTTCTTATCATTTGTATATTTATTCTTAAATTTTTAAAATATGATTCAGTTCGTATATTTTTCTACCTTTTGGTTGCTGTTACCCAGTTATAGCTTTGATGAATATCAGTACTTGGCAACTTCAATACGTACAGATTACAATTTTAAATGCAAAAATTAACAAATATGTCAAAAACTTACTAACTTTAAGAACACAGCATTAAAATGAATTTCCAAAAAATGATCATCAATTAAAGATCTAAGATTTCCTTCGACGTTGTTTCGTATGGATGATAAATTTTCAGCAAACAGCTTTTCCAAGCTCGATGGATCGACTTCATTTGCGAGACGAGCCTTTAAATACAAAATAGTTAACTCGTTTACAATGCAATCCTTGCATTTATCAACTCATGTTACTTGGGACTCAATACAGTGAAGTCTTTCGTCCACACATGCAACCGCTTGCACTAGCCCCAAAAAGGTAGACTTTTGGATAACAATTGGTGAACCATAAGTTTTCCTCTCTTTATTGTAATAATCCGGCGCGATATTGCTGGAGTCTCTGACGAACACAATAAATCTCATGCCATGAGATCATGTGAATATCAACTTGATATTGCCCACTTGCACTCGATCGATTTCACCAATGTCAATGTCTTCAATATAATTTTTTATTGTAGAAAAATGATTTTTTAATTCACTCTATGCATAAGTGTTTAGAAATACTCCTTCTTCAAACCGAAATTTTGAAATTAGCACTAAAGGCTCGGTCCGTGGCGACTGACATTGCAGTAAAGTCCCATTCCATTTATTCCGTAGACGATTTGTTGATCGGGTACGCATACGTTTATACACTTGTACGAGATATTATAGCACTAGGACTATCTTTTTTATCTTCTATAAAGTTTGTCGAATTCAATTTTTCTCCATCAGAATCATGTGTCATAGAACGTTTTTCCCGTCTCGAACCGAGTAGAGCCATCTCGAAGAATAGTGTACAGCGCAAATTCAAAACACCAGCGGAAAAGTTTCGAAACCGCAAGCAGCGTTAACAGCACCAACTCAAAGAATTTTATTTTACAGTCAAAATTTTAGTTCTCCCTTAAGATGCAAGAATTGTCGTGCCCTACAGCATCCAAACAACTAATTTTCGCGTAGTGGGACGATGATACTCTGGATTGGAAAAAACATACTACACATTCACGCCTTTCTTAAATTTTTGCTTGGGTATGATAGAAATGGATGGCCTAGAGATGATAAATCCTCAAATTAAACGTGTTTAAACCCGCTTTTACCCTTTTACATCGTAGAAAGCTGAAAGAAAAACAGTACGTCTGTGCCCTTGTTTGCTACAGCAGTTTTTGCCTCCCACTGCAAAGTCTTACCTCGAGCATTTTCTTCGCTGGTTTTGCGTAGAAAACGATGAAATTATCAACAGCTCACGATTTATTCGAGGTTGTGCGTTCGTGTGTGCGATATGCGAATATTTTGTCGGAAAAAGTAAGTGTGCTGTACTCTGAGGACTGGATTGGAGATGTGCTACCCTGATACAACATGAACCAGTTGATAGGTGTTTTGGAGACGTTGTTCACGAAACATCTTAACTACATTCATGCGAGGGATCTTCATCATTTATATTTGGTGCGTAGCCCCCTTGCCCTCCAAACGGTGGTACATAGTTTACCGAAAGAAGGCCGGTTGTTGAATATTTTGCAAGATGTTTTCACGGACTATGATAGGTTGAGTAAGTACTATTATTTGTCATTTTTATTTATAATTTTTATTGTACTATTTATAATTTTTATGAAACTTTTTTTTTGTATGCTAAAAATTAGTGTACAGTACAATGCATGGAAATTCTATTGTAGTTGCTAATAAAATGTATTTTAACATGGATGTCGATCAACAATCGGCCGATGTCGATCTACCTCAGGCTGCCGTCAATCTATTGTTAGTTGTGTCATCCGTGCAACATATGAATGAGACTTGTGAGACGCTAAAAGGTGAAAATTTTATGAAATATTTTTGCATGTATAAAACAACTTTTTGTTAATCATCGATAATTTTTCATAGCTGCGAGAGTTGGGACTTATGATCGTTCTGTTAAGAGGGAACATATTGTTGAACTAACTCCAGGGTCATCAGGAATGTAGAATACTTCTAGACATAGAGTGCTTTTCACAGGTAATTTATACATTATTCAAACAAACGTTATGTGTGCTGGAAATAACTTTTTTTTGTGATGTAACATTTTTATTGTAGGTGAAAGCAACTCTGATGATGACTCGAGGGCAGCACCCGGACCGTCGCACAGTGGGACGAAACGGACTTTTTCGTCCAAAAATAAAATATCTCCTAAACGATTTGACCAATCTTGATGATTCTTTCTGAAGCTTACAGCTTATTTGCCACAGATTATAGGAAAAATGGTCCAAAGTCAAAATACATTGGTAAAAGGGATTAAAACAACCCTTAAAGTTGTAAAAATTAGCAGATATTATCTAAAACGTGATTTATTTTCTTCTAATTACCAGGAATCATAGGAAATTACTAAGTTAATTGTGAAAATACTTGATATAATGTAAAAGCAGCGGTTGGTCTGATCATGGTAGGGTAAAAACCACCGCTAAATACGTCAAAATATGAAAATTTTTCGGAAATTTCCATGAAAGGATCCCTTTTTTATTTAATCTTGCTCAGGGTGCATATAATAGAATTCCGTAACAATTCTGAAAAAAGGGGTACCAGGGGGTTGATACTACCCCTATCTAATAGGAAAACAAAATTTTTTCATAATTTTTTTTTGTCATCTGTAGAAATACTAAATACTAGCTGTTAATTTACTAAAATATGTTACTCTAGATTATTAACATATAGAGATTGGTACTCGACGTACTCAGATTATTGAAGAAAATCTTAGTACTGAATTAATAAACAAACATACATTCTCTTTCTTCACTTTTACTTCGAAAATATATAAAACACACAAACACATATTTAACATCAATCGTTTTCTTTAATCGAATTTAGTATTTATCACATTACATTTACATATTAACGTATAAATACATTACTTATTATCATCAGTCCTCATCACAGCTACTTAAAATTTCTTTAGTTGCGAACCAACCATTATCTCCGCCCACACTTGCATTAGACTCGTCCTTATCGCTATGTTCTTGATATTCGTTCAAAATTTTACCGTCTGGTTTGTACCTGAAAAAATTATTATTTCAGAAGTCCTAGATCGTACATATTGCACTTATTCTTACTTTTCTTCTCCATGTTTATTTGTTATCAAGAAATATCCAAACAAGCTACTTCATGCATAATATACTGTAATTTAGAGAAACAGTTATTTCAACTCCTTTTTTTATTCATCCTATGCAGAACCAGTGTTGCCATAAAAATACAATACCTATGAGATTAAACTGAAAGATTCTCTTTTTACATTCTGAACTTTAATGGAAAATATCAAATACATTGAATATACCGAAAAAATTAAATTTGTCTTTTTAGTAACTTTTTACTGTAGCAGGGATAGATAAATTATGAATAAATTGGCTATATAAAGAAGTTTAGCAGCATTACTTTAAAAAAAAATAACACATGTAAATACTATTCGAGAAGCTGCATGTATTATATATATATATATATATATATACATATATACATATTTAAAAAAAAAAAGATAACTCAGCATTAAGAAACGGTACAACTTAGCTCTGCACCACAAAATAGGATAACTTAGATAACATGTACTTGAAAACAAAATATTTCATAATCACGGTTAAAAACAGGTTAACTGTTAACTTGGAGGAAAGAAGTACATCTAAAAGATTTGCAAAATAGGGTCATCACTTATTTTCTTAATAAGATGTAGATTTCTGCCTTTTGGACGAAAAGAGGACATTTTCTATTTTTTCAGAAAAATGATACATAAAGGATTTTCGGTAAAAAAATGATAATTGTAGCTTGGAATATGATTTATTTTAACATTGTCTACTTATTTAATATTAAATAATAATCATTAAGTATGTTTATTTGAGATTTTTTTAAGTCTACACTATCCCTGTTATGAGTAATGAATATTTTTTTTTCCCAAAAAAACCATAAGACCAATTTTTTTCAAAAAATCAAAAATGTATTTTTTTTTACCATAATTTTTAATTTTCCGTCAGATAAAAAAATTGTCTCGCTTTCTATCAAATTCTGACCTATTACATTTCTTAGCGCTCAAGTGAGATATCTTATTCCTTCAAGGTCTCGATATCATTGGCGAATATACTTTAAATAATAAAATATTGTAATTTATTCAACATTTACTGAAGACTACTTGGTTCCTTGGTTCACGTTTATTTACACAGTATGGAAAAAGGTATTGTTCGAGATCTACTTACATATTTTTAATATATTTTACGGCCTCCTTACTCAACTCTTTGGTCGTATGCTGTTGTATTCGATCATCAATATAATAGTAGGATATCTTCGGGTCGCTCATACAAAGTGCTCTGTTAAATAAATCTTGTAACTTTGCCTTTCTGTTATTTTGTCTTGCATGTAAGACAACGTTTTTTCGGTAAATTTTATGCCATGCTTCCTGGGCATCTTCAGAAAAATATAACAGTGGCAAGGGAAACTTTAGTGCTACTTCACAGCTGTGCATCAAGAGTTTATGAACACTTGGGCTCATACGAACCCAAGGAAAACGCGTTGTATTTTATTTTAATGGTAATAGCCTCTGAAAAAGGTGAAGTAATTAAAGCAATTCAAACCTTTACTTTTAAAACTATAAAATAACGTTATGAAACTCAGGGCTGAAGGAAATTAATTTTTTTTTGGAATTCAATCCGACATAATTCCGCACTCCGGAGCGGAATTCGGAATTAACCTTGGCGCACTCCGCACTCCGGAGTGGAATTCGGAATTAACCCTAGCGCATTCCGCACTCCGAGGTGGAATTCGGAATTAACCATGGCGCATTCCGCACTCCGGAGTAGAATTCGGAATTAAACCTGTTGTACTCCGTACTCCAAGGTGGAATTTGGACTTCGGATTACGCTAATTCCAAAACCGGCAACCCTGCAATAGTAGCTAGATATCCAGAAGTATCCGCCATATTTGGGGATATTATTCATAAAGTGTTCGGTCCAGAATTCCTCAACATGAGGTCATCCCGCAGTTAATGTTTTTTTGTTTGTATATCGGGTCAATGAAGGTACGCTGAGTTAACCAATCTTGATTTACACAA
>JAPYYV010014903.1:0-17562 GCA_030522625.1 Copidosoma aretas
TATATACATTGCATGTGTGGATGTATCGATTCGTTTATCAGTATATGTATGTAGGAGCCGATGTATGTTTGTGTGTGTTCGTGCATGCTTAAACAAATAAATGTATGTATATATTTAATTATCTATTTACTAATGTGGGTATCGATGTCTGTCGTTGCAAGAGATTTAACTAATTTTTGCATGTACAAAAGACAGACTCCACATATTCAAAGATGCCTATCTCTGAAAACTTACATCATAATATATATAAAGTATTTCAGAAGTATTAAGATATAAATAAGAGATATTCTAAGACTCGCACAGACAATAAGCTAAAAGAATGATTGTTTAATATTTAGTCTGAAAGCTAGGTACCAAAGTGCACCTTAAGCCTATTCGGCACCCAGGCTGGTTAATATGTAATTTGGTACGGAAAATCTAATTTTTCATGGTACAAACCCAAATTATTTGTCCCGTAATTGTGATTAACAATTTCAGTGCAAAAAAAATCATTTTTTTTGTTAAATACCTTAAAAAACATTGGTATTGCGAAAAAAAGTTTGGAACAAATGTTGTGTATGTGTCAATTTTATATTTGTCGTATAGTTTTATTTTAAAAAACTTAAATTCTGTAAGTTATTCGGAAATAAAGAGTTGTCTTGCACTCAATTTGTTTATATAATTACAGGACAAGTAATTTAGCTTGTACGCTTGAAAATCGGATCCTTTGTGCCAAAATACATATGAATAAGCCTAGGTACTAAATAGACGTAAAATGCATACACTTTGTGTACCCAGCTTCCGAACTAATTAATATAAAATTAATCTGAAAAATGAGAATTAGAAAATGCTAGTAGATTTAAATGTTACGTAAACATGAAACAAATTATTCTCTTTTTCCTGTCATTGTACAACAAAGGAATTAATTCTTGAAAAAACTTATTTAAAAAAAAAAGCCAAAACATAAGATTTTGAAGGTACTGTGGTACGTAAGTAAATACGTAATCTTATAATGACTTATTGTTAAACATGAATAATGTAAGTGTAAAAGAATGCTGTTACCTTATACATCAACAAAACAAAGAGATAATTATATTGATAAAAAATATTATTAGAATAGTGCAACAAAGTTTTTGTCTGTTGTTAGATGATTAGTTTCTATTCATTATCTGTGATGGAAAATCAATTTTTATCAGATTATATAGCAAGCCTACTGATCCTTTTCTACTGTGCTAGATAATTTGGAGATGCACATTTTTTCAATCCTAACTTTTGTTTTTAATATTGTGTCTGAGCATTTTGGAATGTATCTATTCTTTAAAACTTCCTATAAGGTTTTGGAAGTATAAAAAAGCGTCCAAAAATTAGTAAACAAAAGCATCATCTACATTTATTTGTTATGTTATAAGTACATGAAGATATAATTTTGATAATATAGATATGGTCTTATTGAAACAAGTTTGAACGCTGAAAAAAGGAAGGCGAGTAATAAATTATCGTCCACGTTATAATAAACTGCTTAGATATAACTATTGACAGAAATAGACTTTTGTGTTCCTTTTTATCTACAAATAAAATGTATTATAACATTATACCTAATCAAAAAATTATGGGCAGTGAATAAAATTATTGCATCTAATGTATATTTTTTTGTATTATTCCCGCTATTTACACACACGACCTTCACCTCCTATCTATTGTTTACAGTATGGTTTTGCTCCCCCCCCCGGCCCACTCCCCCCACCTCTCCCTGCTTCCCCTCAGCCTCCTCCCGCTCCCCTCCGAATAAGGTAGTCTTTCTTTCGTTTTCTTGCATATTTCGAGTAATCCCAAATTTTCGCTAGCTCCACCCCCACCCCCCCCCCCCCCCCCCCCCCCCCCCCCCCCCCCCCCCTCCCCCCCCCCCCCCCCCCCCCCCCCCCCCCCCACTGAGGTCTTCCTTTCTCTTTTTTTCTTCTTTTTTCCGTTCCCCCCCTTCTCTCCGCTCCCCCCCCGTTATAATTTCACCTACTACCGATGTTTATTTTGATTACATACTTTAAAATGCCTTTT
Source organism: Copidosoma aretas (assembly GCA_030522625.1). NCBI lineage: Eukaryota > Metazoa > Arthropoda > Insecta > Hymenoptera > Encyrtidae > Copidosoma > Copidosoma aretas. The sequence goes on from JAPYYV010014903.1 coordinate 2,032, forward strand.
TAGGTGCTCCGCTTTTACATAACCTTTCCCACAATTTTGACAAATATTTTTTTGAACGTTTTATTCATGATTTTCAAAATGTCTCTGTAAGTGATATTTTCTTTTAAAAGATTTCCCGCATTTTATATACTTTAAATTTTTGTTAATGTTTTGGCATTATTTCTTGTGACACAAACAGTTTCTTTTCTCCAATATGATATTGTTACTCAAATCACATTCAAAACAGTTTTCTTTGTAAATTTTTTCGTGCAATGATATACATTCTTGACTTGAAAATTTCAATTTACATTTGTCACACTGATAAAATTTTGAATCCATGATGGTGTATCTGAAAACATACTGCGTAAAAAAGATTGTATATGTTTTCATATGTCTGGGTTATAGAAGGTACTGCAATTTGCTGTTTTGATCAAAAAATATTTGCAAGAAAGAATAAAAATAGTAATGAACTATGGAATAGTTTTTTTGTTACCTTAAAATTTCATTCCAAACAATATTTTTAACTTTAAATTTGTTTTCTAATTCAATTTCGATAACATTTTTTTTTGGGTTTCTCCATCTGGACAATGCAACATATAATTACCCATGAGAAAATAATGGTTTTCTAAGGTAAAATCCTGAGGCATCAAAACTTCGACCTTGTGATTTATTGATAGTCATAGAAAAAGCTAAGGTAAATGAAAATCGTTTTCTGTACAATGTAAATAGTTGTAAAGAAGAATTGTTTGTGTATAGTGTTATTCTTGGAATAAAGACTTTTTTTTTCTCCGGTGATTATTTCAGCTTAAATTTTGTATTTAAATAATTTTGTAGCTCGTAATCTTGTACCAATGCAAAGTCCTTCAGATATGTTTAAATTTCGTATCAACATAACAATAGCGTTAATTTTTAAATTTAATTCATGTTGAAGAAGAGCTTCTATAATACTATAAAGTGTACTGTAGGGAAATTTATATAAATAATATCTTCTGTTTCATCTACTCCTTTGTGAGTTGCTTTAGTAATACTATAATACGTTAATAATTTTCCTACCATACTACTTAAAATTTTTTTGTTCAAAAAATGTGTGTATTCATTCTGAGATGCTAATATGGCTTTACTTATAAAAAAATCATTATCATTATTTAAAATTTCAGAACATATATCATTTATTTTCCATATCCGAGGAATTCAAAAATTTTTAATTTTGCCTTCTCCTATATCCAGTAACAATGAAAAAAAATGTTTATCAATCAAATGTGTAATATTTTTTAAATGAGAAATGTTAGACAAAGGCCAAAGATTAAAAAATTTTATTGTTTTTTGAACCATTGATACATTGCACCCCTAGGGCACAACGTAAAACGATAGCGCCTAAAGCGCGCGGTTGGTGTACGTTTGTGCCCGAGGTGCGTATACTGTTTTTCTTACCCAGGGCACAAAGTGCAATTTTGGGCTGGTGGGCGTACTTTGGGCCCGCGAAATCACTTTGGGCCCTAGGGCAGAAAAGTACTTTGGGCCTGGAAGGCCGAAAAGTACCTTGCGCCCGTGGGTGCAAAGTGATTTTAAGGGCCTAAAGTGCCGCCTAAAGGGGCAAAGGGCTTGCCGCACTTTGTGCCCGTGGTAAGAAAAGTAATTTTGCCTCCGTCTTTTACTACTAGGAGAAGTTGACAAACGTCTTTACCTAAAATTACTATTTTAGTTCCAATAGGTATATTATTACTACATAAATCTCTTAAAGTCCTATCAACAATTACTAAAGCTTTTTTTGGTATCATAGAAGTTTTATCCCAAATAATTACTTCTATATAACGTAATTTGTTTTTATCTGGCTCTAACTGGAAGAATGCACTCTATACAGTGCTTAAGTCTAAAGGAAGTCGAAAAGTTCTGTGAGCGGTCATTCCTCTTAGAAGCAGAATAAAAGCAATACCTGTCCAAGCCATCGTAAGAATTTTTTTGTTTAATTGATATGAAGTAGTAAATTAATGTCTTATATTGAAAAGTTGTTTCAGATCTACTACGACCATCGAACAAAAAAATTTTTTTTTTAACTTTTGTATCTCTTAAAAAATTAGATGTTGATCATGACTAAGTCGTAAGAACATTTCATGGAATTTATGTTTAAAAATATTTTCCCATTGTTTTCAGTACCGATATTTTTTTTTATCCTTTTAGTTGGTTCTGGTAAACTGAAATATTTACAAGACATATTTTCAGAATTAAAAATTTTGTTTAAGTGTAAAAGAGCTTTATATTAATAATCTTTACAATCTTTAATAAGATATTTTTTGCATTTGTTCCAAATAAAATTGCCAACAAAATTTTCAGACATAATAAACCATGCAAAAAATTTTCGTAGTTGAAAAGGCAGCATAACGTTATATGCTTCTTCAAAAATGATATCTATTTCAAAATCGTTTTCTACCAATCCCATAAAAATAGCTGTTTTTTTATAAGTACTGTTTCTTTATAAGTACTATGTTATTAGAGGAGTTTTTAAATTCTCAATTGATTCTTCAATTTTGCCTTCTTCGAATATATTGTTTTGTGTATGTTTGAGATAAACAGGTAAATAAAATACTGAACGACTTTTCCCATTGTAAGGAAATTCATGAAGTCTCCATGCTGCCACCATCGGGCTTAACTAACGACCATCAACAAATTGTGGTATTTCATCGAGTGTCTCGTTGTCATTATTTTTTTCACTGTCAGTTTTATTTTCTTTTTAAATTTTACAAACAGCTCTATCACTTCCTTCATACATGTAGTCAAAAATATATTTAATGCTTTGTACAGATGCACAACATTCAACATTTATATGACAATTACATTTCATCAACAAGTATTTGTTGTAAGGGACCACCATTGAATTATTGACTAGAACTTTTTCATTTTTTTTTTTAGTATATAAATATGATTTTTATCAGTATTATTTCTTCTCTCGTTTTCAGAATATCCATTTTCTTTAAACTTCGTAGCTAATGTAAAAGTTTTCGGAAAATTCTTTTTGCAATTTGTTTGTTTTTATCATAACAAGGACTACTTTTACTGTGTGGTCTATGAAGCATGTGTCTTAAAACCACTTTTTAAAGTTTGTTATTATTGTTTGGAATTTCAGCAGAAATATAATTATTTATTTGTTCAGGTGTTATCAATTTATTTTTCGAAAGTAATGTTATAAGAATATGTGTATGAGGTAATCCTCGTTTTTGAAATTCAATGGTACAGATACATGCAATAACCTAACCGAAGATATCTTTTTTTTTAATATCATCTAATATAGACTGTAATTTTGTTTGAAATAGCCTTACTGTTATGTTCGGAATATCATTTGGCATTGTATTATTTTAAATGAATCTGGCTTTAAGTTTTGTGATTTTGGTCTATACGACAATCTATATGACTAATATTGTAAAATTAAAAGCGTTTTAGTTCATTTCTTGAATTTTTACTATAATTAGTACTCCAGCCTGAATCTCCTAAAGTAAACATTAAGGGAAATACTATAGGGTCTATGAAGTGAGAAAGTTTGTTTAAATATGTAAATAACGGACCGTTTTCTGGTGAATGCTTTGGATATACACATAAATCAAATTTATTGATTGAAACTGAATAAAAACAATAATGGCACAACATTCTGGTACCAATGGCTTATTATATCGATGTTTGTGGTTACTATTTTTTCGAATAAAAAACATTTTATAATTTGGAAAATTTTAAATGTTTGAAATTTGTTGTAAATAATTGTATTTTTTGGAAAACGGATGTTTATTTATAATATTAGTTAAAAGTTTTACATGTTCTTAGACCAAATTTGTATTTGTATTTATTTTTTTTTCGATAGCTGTTAAATTGTCGTAAATATAACATTGACTACACGATGGTTCTTGTTTATCAGTTGGAAACAGAGAATTGGGAGAAATATGACAAACTTGACCCTGGATTTTCAAATTATGAATTGCTTTCTTGTTTTCATAAAAAAAGTTTGCGTTAAAGGTAGCAAAATAAAACAAATCATCATAATATCGAATCAAGTGTCTGAAATTGCCATCGTTAGCCGGAAGATTTTTCAATTTTTTGTCGTAATGACTTAATGGAGATGAAATAACTTTTTTGTTCTTGTAATAATTTAATTTTTTACGTTTTTCTTTCCAAAATACAGCTAACCAATGTGAACACTCAAAATTCATTTCTCCGAAATCTGATAATTCAATCATCGAAGATGATTCGCTAAAATTGTTATAGAAAACGGGTAGTAATTTTGATCTCTTCCGAGAAACGCCTTCTAAATTATTATCAATAAGTCTTCTTTTCTTAGATCGTGCATTGCGGCAGCACACATTTTTAACATATTGTTTTACATTATTATTATGAAAATCAAAAATATGAAACAATCTGTCGTCTCAATTAAAATTAAAAAGAAAAAATTTAATACAATGTATTTAAATTATCAGATGAGAATGAATAAGAATACTAAGAGTTTTCAAATACAACTTTTATGCGAATATAAAAAATTTGAACAACACTTTGTATTTTAACTTTACTACCTTTAACACCAAATCGACTCATGTACATTCCCTAATCTTTTTGTTTTTAATTGCATTAAAATACTGATAACCAATAATAAAATCTTTATAATATTCCCATCTATCAATAATGTTTTTTTCAATCACATGTCGAACTTTAAGGTAAAAAGTATCAGAATTATATAAGAATAACGAAAAACATCGAAATAACCTATTACCATCTTTTGTTATTTTAACATTTTTTTTAAGCTTACTTCTGAAACATTGGTAATGTTTAAACTTTCAAATTTTATTAGATTTTTCTTTTAATTTGAATCATTACTTTCATTTTTACCGTCTCTTGTTATCTTAACTTTTTGTTTAAAGCTTACTTCTGATACATTTATAGTAGTTAAACTTTTAATTATTGCATGATTTCTGTTTGAAGTTAAGTCATTGCTATCATCTTTTTTGTTTCAGTTTCCGTTATTAACGAATTCATAGATGTTAAAATGTCCGGAATCATAGTTTCCATTGAAAATCAAAATTAATCGTTGGTCGTTCAAAAGGGCTCCAACTGAATAAACTCTATTAAAAATTTTAATCTTAACTTTTACAAATACCTTAAAATAATCAAAAACTCATTATTTTGATGCCACTTCCGTAAACACCGGACTTGGACGTATGTTGATCGTAATTTTCTATACTTTTAAAGTTATGGAAATAATCATCTCTCTTTATAGATTATTTATAAAGATTCGATTTTTCATCACATGATTTACTATAACATCGCGTAGTTGCACGTGAAAATTTTGTGAATTTAGAATTTAGTGGTAATCTATAAAATAAGAAAATAATTTCACACTAATTAATGAATATTCATAAAAGTCAAAGGGAGGATACATAAATAGCTGTGCAATAATTTTATTTCAAAATCAAACTACTTTAAATAAAGTATTATAAATTAAATTTTCCTACCTTTAAAATAAACTATACGATAAAAAATATCATGTTCCAAAAATAAGTAACTTTTATCTTGACCTTCTGGTTTCCATCGACAGACAATACCCTCAATGAAGAACCACGACGACTGAGTAAACTATGTGTATGATCAAGACGAATATTATATACACATTATTAAAATAATGAATCATAAAAGAAAATCATTGCAACATTTACGGAATTAAAAAAGAAATTATTTCAAACAAAGAATAATAATAATAACATCCCCTGCCATAGAGTAAGTTCTTTATGCGCCACTTACTAGCCCGTAAACTGGGGCGAGCATGCACAACGCCCATGTCACAACGGACTCTGCTTTGCGTTATATTACTCCCTTCTTTGATATAGTACAGCATTGGATGAGTGCAGCGCGAGACAGTATGTTGTGAAATTAGCCTTAAGTTTTATTCCCTGCAAGTGTTGGTGCAACACACGCATGCGCATGATTTTCTATATCACTTTTTCTCTCGTAAACAAACAGCCCATGCGAATTGTCAAACATGTAATCATAACCTTTCCTTCGTTGCTCACAAGAATCATGCAAAAAAGAAGAGTGATAGTTTGTGATCTGATAATAACTTTAGAAAAAAAGACGGACTTCTGCAAGGTATTGTCAGTATGAAAGTATGTGCATACCGATAAGTTAGCAATCACAACAATGCTATGATGCTACAATCTTTTTATTTGTCAGTCATGCAGTCAGTTTTATCAGTGTTATAAATACACAAAAAAATATATGTCATGCACGCAACATAGTGTGTGAGCGAGCGAGAGCAAGAGATTGAATGAAGTGCAGAATGCAGACCGCTCGACAGAGCAAATATTGAGTCTTCATAATGCTTGAATGTATTATAGTCGGGTTTTAATAATTGATTTTGTTTATATATTAAACGACTGTCACTATACGCGTTGAACGAACTTTATGGCTGGGTACGTTAAAAATCGTATATGCACCACGGGATTAAAGTAGGCTGCACGCCCGGAGAGTAGTTAGCGCCCAAGCGTAGCGAGACCGTACATAGCTACTTTACTCCATAGGTGCATAACATATTATCTAAATCAGATTTCGTTTTGATGCACGTTTAAATTATTATTTTATCAACTTGAGACGATAAAAAAAGAAAGAGACAAAAACGCATATATAATAATAGACAATACAATATAGTTAAACCATTGAATAAGTACGTGTGTGTATCGGTATTTTAAAATATTAATACATTAACATTTCATGGAAATTGACCTTGTCTACCATCGGCGATAGATATAAAAAATCTTGAGGCAAGGTGCAATACTCGAGTACATAAAATTGCTTCAACACCTAAATCTCATTGGAAGATCTGAAAAAACAATTTAAGTGACTTAACCCATAAATAAAAAATGTTATAAATTCGTCTAATAACTTTAAACTATCTACCAAAGTTCATCTTAAAAAAAATTTTGAATGAGATCAAGAGTTATATACTGTTTACGCAGGATATAAATTCCCCTGGTCAGAGGGTAACCTAAAAAAAAGTAACTGAAATCCATGATTAATTTTCTTTATAAACCTAATAATTCTTAGAAGTTCTCGATTTGTAAAGTATTAAACGACGAAAATCGTCTGCACAAATGAAATTTCAATTTATCTTAGGCTGATATTTGCCGACGGTGTACACTTGCTCTTACATACGTAAACCACGCCAATCACCATTAAACAATTTTTCACGATATACCCATTAAAGCACGCAGATAATAGCCTTTGAAATCAAATGCGAGACAACAGTGCTTGAGAACTCTCGGAGAAATCGACAATCTTCATTCTAATTTATTAGTATTGTTCATATTAATATTTTTTTTCAATATATACAAAGAACCATCACATAAACATAAATAACCCAGGTGACCAAGTGTAAGATCGATATAGCAACGACAAAACGCCAATTTAAGTCGCTGTTTATATTGAATCAGCAAATCGATCGCAGATCGATTTTTAACTTACATAGGTGCTTAACATCAATCAGCCGTTGTAAACGGCGAGATTATTCCTCCCCTTTTTGAGCTGCTACTATGTATTATCATGCACTAGATGTTTTCTTATTTACAGCAATTATAACAGTAATGATGATGACAACGATGATGAATATAATTATATAAATGAGAATATTTATAAAAAATTTCGATCAAAAAATATTTTAATACTCTGCATTTGATTTTACATTACATCCAATTATATGGTAACAGACTTGTAGCGGATTTCTTTACTATAAAATAATATTGTCATCATGTTGTTCCTGAAAATTAAAAAAAGTTACTTTAGAAGATAAAGCATAATTTTATATGAGTTTATTACCTGTGATAGAACATTTTCAGAGCCACACAAAATTTCTTCGAAATTTAAAAGAGTATTGTCCAAAACTATTATCTGATTTATACCACGTACTTTTAATAAAGAACTATTTCCTGAAAGTCATATAAATAATTTTATTTTTACATTAAAATTTTGTACACAAAATTCTACTTTATCGACCACTGTTGGTGAGTAAGATGATATTTTAAAATCAATTGCTTAAAGTAAATAAATGCTCTGCAAATATATACTACTATTATGTTCCTACATTTAATCATAAATATATGTAGATTTTTTTACCATTTTCTCGTAAATTGCCAATGATTTACACTTTCCATACAAAACCAAAATTGGCATTTTCATCAATTGTTTTTGATTATAATACTTCTAATTATTGTTTTGTATCACTTATCGATCAAAAATATTCGTTGTTGTTAGTCAAGTTACGTAAAATAAATTCGCTCTATACACATCCAATATCTTCGGAAAAAGTTTTTTCTTTGTACATAAATTATATAGGAAAAAATATTTTGGAAACAATAACTAATAATAACAACTTACTGACAGGTCCCCTCTTATTTGGAATTTCAGCAACATCAATTTTAGAAAATTTCCGTGTTTTTTAAATCAAATTCTCCGTGGCTCGTAATTTTTGAATACACCTGTAAATTAATTTCGAAAGGCATATTACCCTTAGTGTATTTTTTTGCCTGAACAACTGATGCATCACGAATGAAAACTTTCTGTGGGAATGTAATGGCATATTTTATATTTATTTTGGATTAAAATAATAATTGTTTTACAAGAGAGATAATGAGCAATAATAATAGTAGTGGTAATATTAATGATAATAATAGTAATATTAGTAGTAATTGTAGTAGAAGTAGTAGTTATAATAGTAGTGGTAATAATAGTAGTAGTAGTAGCAGTAGTAGTAGTAGTAGTAGTAGTAGAAGTAGTATGTAAGTCACTACTTTTATTAGGATTTTTAAATGTAAATGAAATTTTTGGATGCATGAATTGAATAAACTTGCCTTGCACTTAAAATTTGGATCCTTTTTTACAGAAATTTATATTACTTTTTTAATGAAATCTTTCTTGTCAATTTAATATTTTTTTTCTGAATAGTTTTAGATCTTGAATCAAGTGTATGTAAACTTTTTGCGATTGAATCTACTTCGTCATCTTTTGTCTCGAGACTTATTAGATCTTCTAAAGATTTCTCCTTACATGGTAAATAAACTGAAATAAAAATTTTTTTTTTGTCCCTCAAAATTATACTATCGTTCTTGTACTATATTAAATAGTTATTGTTTCATTGTTTTTGTACTATATTAAATAGTTATTGTTGCTTAATCTACGCTTAGGAAGTATCCATTGTAAAACTAATAATTATTGTTAAGCTACTTAAATCGGAAATAATTAAAAAAAGACGTTTTATAAAATTTTTATAATTGTAATTAAGAATTTTGTGAGAAAAAACGTTTATCAGTTATATGAAAAAATTAACATGATATTATATAAACATTATATATATATACACAAACTTAAAACTATCCAAAAAAAATTGGTCTAGTCACGGTGCATGTTGTTGCGCAGGTTATTGATTCCCCTGCTCATAGCGATATTTTAAATGGCTTCTGCTGATATGTTTCCTTCCTTATAAACAAGCTCACAATACGTAAACATCCCATGGGTTTACTGGAGTCTGTAAGATCCATCTCCGACTTTCTATTTAGACTTCAAATTCTTTGTAGACGTTAAAGAAAGATTTTTTTTTTCGTTGCAATTTGGGGTCCAATTCACTGTCACATTCTCGTTTAGAAATTTTGTAACTTTTAAAAATGAATTTCTAGAAGTAAAAATAAACAAAGAAAGAAATACCGATATCCCAAATTTTTGGTTACGAAAAAAATTAGGAAAAAAAATAATTAACTAACGATACTGTAAAAAAAAATCATTTTTTTATTTCTAATAATATCATGATTCAAAAATTTAACGATATTTAAAATCATTCAATACATTGTGGTTTTAAGTATACTTAAATTAAAGAATTGGTAACGGAAAATAAAACATGATTGTTAAAACATTATGCAACTGATTCTGATTAATATGTATAATAATTTATTATATAAATTATCGGTAACAAATAATTTAACTCGTTTTTTTGCCATACTTCGTAAATCTATATTTACAAATACAAAGGTTGGCGTGCAGAGCGCGCAGGGGTCGGAGCCCCGCTAGTATATATACATATACATATACTAGTGGGGCTTCGGCCCCCTGCGCGTTTTACGTGCCAACATTACACTGTATATATTTTCGTTTTCTTGTAGGGCAACCAACAGAGGGATACGTTGCAAATTGTAATAAGTTGTTTTGTAAAATTGACTAATATTTTCACTTTTTTATCAATAGTGGATTCGTATTTAGCACGTTTTTTTCATAATTGACAAATTTACGTACTTTTTTATCCATAGGGAATGCCTATTTAGGACTTTTTTTACAACTCAAAATAATCTAAAATGAGAAATTATCTATCTTCTACCATATTTTTTTTCAAAAATATCAGTAGATATTTCATGTGTTATGTTAAATTCAATTATTATTTTTCACCCAATTATGTTAAAGTATATTAGGTTATCTCGTTAAATTTGAACAATTTATACCTGCGTGACTCACCTTCTAATTCTATTTCAATGATATAAAGTTAATTTTGGAGTTGCCTAGACATAGTTATACGGAGGTATTATACTATGCATAGGTGTACTTACGTATACCTAAGTGGTGTAGCTATATGTATATTGGAGTTGGCACACATTGCATTACGGGTATACTGATTTTCACTTTCTGTCCTATAATCTTTGTATTTTTATGCTATCGTAACTATACTTTTGGTGTACTGTATTTATTTTCGTTATCTTTACCTTTAGGGCTACTATCACAGGACTGCGTTGCAAAATATAATAAGTTTATTTGTAAAATATACTAATTTTTTCACTTTCTATATTTTTATTCATTACGTTTTTAACCATTTTTACGCTTCTAACTACTTTAATTTTTTTATTCTATTTGTTTTGCTATTTTCCTATCACACCGTTGCGTTCATAAATTTTATAAGTTATTTTGCAAACTAGACAAATTTACGCTCTTTTTATCCATAGGGAATGTCTATTTAGGACTTTTTTTACAATCTGTAATCATGTAAAAAAAAAAATTTTCTAGGTTCCACTATTATTTTTTTTAAAACATCAAGTGAAATTTAAGGTGTTATGTTAAATACAATGATTATTCTTCAACTTATAATGTTAAAGTATATCAGGCTACCGCGTTATGTTTGAACGGATTATACCCCTTTGACTCTCCTGATAATTATATTTTTATGATTCGGAGGTACTAGGTGTACTTACATATATCTCTGTGGTGTTGCTATATAGATATAGGTGTTGGTAGACATTGCATTACAGGTATTAGGATTTTTACTTTCTTTGATATCTTTTTTGTATGTTTATGCCATCGTAATTCTAATTTCGGTGTGCTTTATTTATTTTCGTTATCTTTACCTTTAGGGCTACCAACACAGAGTTGCGTTTAAAAATGTAATAAGTTATTTGATAATAAAGTCTAATGTTTTCACTTTCTTGATTCTTTTTTTGTATATTTTTAACAATTTTAACCCTCTCCACCTCATTAACGTTGTCATTGTTTGTATTTTTTCTATTTTGTAGGGTCTACTTTAACACCGTTGCTTTAACAAAAGTTTATAAGTGATTTTCAAAACAGACAAATTTACGCACTTTTTCATCTATAGGGAATGTTTAGTAACGACTTTTTTGATAGATTTAAATCATCTAAAATAAAAAATTATCTATGTTCTACTATATTTTTTTTTAAATATCAGGTAATATTTCTGGTTTTATGTTGAATACAATGATTATTTTCTACCTAATTATGTTAAAGTATATTAGGTCATCTTGTTGAATTTAAACAGATTATATTATATACCAGTGTGACTCAACTGGTTATTCTATTTTCATGATATCAAGTTAGTCTTAGAGTTGCCTAGACATAGTTATTCAAACGTATTATACTATGCATATTTGTACTAACTTATAACTCCTGATGATGTTAATAATTATTCAAGATTAAACTTGAAAAAGTGGATGTGGCCTATTCACCTTGATATCACAACAAGCCGGAAATTTTTTTAATGCATACGAAATATACAAATGAAATTACTTTTTATGGTAATAGTGTTGATGTTATTAAGAGAAACTAGGGAATCACTTAAAAAACAGCGCTTCTGGATGATAACCGCAAGTTGGATTTAGAAAATTATCATTAAATATTAAAAAGATGATTGATGTAAATAATTATTTTTTAGGAAATACAGCTTCTATGAAATTTTTTTTATTTTTTTATGTAAATCACGAGGATCAAAAGTGAATTTTCCCAGAGGGAGGGGTGTAAGAAGGGGCATGATGGCCATTAACCCGTCAATAAATCAAAGTACCCTTTTGACAAAATATTTTCTAAGTCCCTAAGGGGGGGGGGTAAGAGGGGGTAGGGGGGGCCAGAGGGGGGGGGAGAGGGGGGGAAAGGGGGTGGGCCGGGAAGAAACAGACATGCTTTTGTGGTAACGAAAAGGCGGTTGTCCAGAAAAAAACAACATTTTTTTTATGTAAAATCACCGACAGAACGATCAAATTCGAAAGGGTGGCGAGGAGGGGGCGAGGGAGTGGCGAGGTGACAGTTGACGATCGTCAAAAACACGTAAAAATCAAAATAATACTCCCGTGATTTTAGGGGTGGTGAGGGGGGGAGAGCTGGGCGGAGGGAATTACAGTTCTTACAACTATATATATACATATATAGTAAGATTTGCTCCACTGCGCGCCTCGCGTGCCAACTTCTCACTGTATATATTTTCGTTTCCTTGTAGGGTTACCAACAGAGGGATACGCTGCAAATTGTAAAAAGTTATTTTGTAAAATTAACTACTATTTTCACTTTTCCATTAATAATGGATTCTTGTTAAGCACGATTTTTTTATAATTGACAAATTTACGTACTTTTTTATCCATAGGGAATGCCTATTAAGGACTTTTTTTACAATTCGAAATAATCTAAAATGAGAAATTATCTATCTTCTACCATATTTTTTTTCAAACATATCAGTTGATATTTCATGTGTTATGTTAAATTCAATTATTATTTTTTACCCAATTATGTTGAAGTATATTAGGTTATCTCGTTGAATTTGAACAATTTATACCTGTGCGACTCAACTCCCAATTCTTTTTTATTAATGAAAAGTAAATTTTGGAGTAGCCTAGACATAGTTATGCGGAGGTATTATAGTATGCATAGGTGTACTTACGTATGTCTAAGTGATGTTGCTATATGGATATAGGTGTTGGTAGACATTGCATTACATGTAGTATGATTTTTACTTTGTGTGATATATTCTTTGTATGTTTCTGCTATCGTTATTCTTATTTTGGTGTACGTTATTTATTTTCGTTATCCATACCTTTAGGGCTACGAACACAGGGTTGCGTTGCAAAATTTATTGAGTTATTCTATAAAATATACTAATTTTTTCACTTTATGGATTCTTATTTATTACGTTTTTAACAATTTTCACCGTTTCTAGCTCTTTTATTTTTTTATAATTTTTTTTTTTTGCTTTTTTTTAGGTCTACTTTCACCACGTTGCGTTCATAAATTTTATAAGTTATTTTGCGAAATAGACTAATTTACGAACTTCCTAATCCATAGGGAATGTCTCTTCAGGACTTTTCTAACAATATGTAATCATAATAAAAAATTATCTAGGTTCCACTATAATTTTTTTCAAAAATATCAAGTTATATTTTGTGTGGTATGTTAAATACAATGATCACTTTTTACCTAATAATGTTAAAGTATATTAGGTTACCTCGTTGTGTTTGAACAAATTACACTTCTCTGACTCTCCTGTTGATTCTATTGTCATGATTCGGAGTTATTATACTATTCATAGATGTACTTACCAATATCTATGTGGTGGAGCTATATGGATATAGCTGTTGGTATACATTGCATTACAGGTATTATGATTTTTACTTTCTGTGATATATTCTTTGTATGCTTATGCTATCGTAACTCTAATTTTAGTTAACTTTATTTATTTTCTTTGTCTTTACCTTCAGGGCTACCAACACACGGATGCGTTGCAAAATGTAATGAGTTATTTTAATAAATTCCCTAATTTTTTCACTTTCTTGATGGTTTTTTTGTATGTTTTCAACAATTTTCACCCCTTCTTCCTCATTCACGTTGTCATTGTATATATTATTGCTATTTTTACGACGTTGCTTTCACAAAATTTTATAAGTTATTTTTAAAACATACAAATTTATGCACTCTTTCATCCATAGTTAATGCCTATTTATGAATTTTTTGACAGTTTAAAATCATCTAGAATTAAAAATAATCTAGGTTTTACTATATTTTTTTTCAAAATATCAGGTAATATTTCAGGTGCTATGTTAAATACAATGATTATTTTTTACCTAATCATCTTAAAGTATATCAGTTTAACTCGTTGACTTTTAACAATTTATACCTGTGCGACTCACCTGTTAATTTTATTTTCATGATATCAAGTTAATCTTGGGGTTGCCAAGAGAGAGTTATTCTGATGTAGTATACTGTGCATAGGTGTACTTACGTATATCTTAGTTCTGGATTTATATGTATATTGGAGTTGGTACACATTGCATTACAGGTATACTGGTTTTTACTTTCTGCCCTATATTATCTGTGTTTTCATGTTATCGTAATTATTCTTTTGGTGTACTCTATCTATTTTCGTTATATATACCTTAAGGCTGCCAACACAGGGTCCCGTTGCAAAATGTCATAAGTTATTTTGTAAAAGAGTCTAATTTTTTCACCTTCATGATTGTTTTCTTGTATGTTTTCAACGATCTTCGCCCTTCCCACCTTATATACGTTGTCATTAAATGTATTTTTGCTTTTTTTTTAATTCTACTTTTACAACGTTGCTTTTCTAAAATTTTATAAGTAATTTTTAAAACAGACAAACTTATGCACTTTTTCATCCATAGTTGATGCCTATTTAGGAATTTTTTGACTGTTTAAAATCATCAAGAATGAAAAATTATCTATGTTCTACTATATTTTTTTTTTAAAATATCAGGTGATGTTTTAGGTGTTATGCTAAATACAATGATTATTTTTTACCTAGTTATGTTGAAGTACATCAGGTTAACTCGTTGACTTTTAACAATTTATACCTGTGCGACTCACCTGCTTATATTATTTCGATGATATCAGGTTAATCTTGGGGTTGCCTAAAGATAGTTATTCTGATGTAGTATACTGTGCATAGGTATACTTACGTATATCTCAGTTGTGGATCTATATGTATATAGGAGTTGGTACACATTGCATTACAGGTATAAGGGAACATTTGGTACTATGGGCACCTTTTCTTTAATACAAAATTATTCTCAACCAAGTTGAGTTTTTATAATTATTAAAACGGATTTTTATTTAAAATAAGCACAGCTGTAATATATAGTAATTTGCAAGAAGGTATTTTTTTTGTTTTTTTCATTAAAAAAATGAATACGAGAATGCCGATTATGGCCCGCTCGTTCCCCACTAGGGGGTATGAGTGAGCACAGGATGGGGCACGGTGGGCAC
>JAPYYV010014904.1:0-23292 GCA_030522625.1 Copidosoma aretas
CACCCGCAGATGGGTGTACCGTGCATAATATGTACGAGTATAGGAGGACGCGTGGCGTCGCCGGAAGCGTAGGCGGACCGTTTATAATATAATGTACATAAAGAGGGGGGGGGGGGGGGGGGGGGGGGGCGGGGGGGGGGGGGGGGGGGGGGGCGGAGAGTGTGTGCGTGGTGGTAGTCGCGTGCGCTGACGCGTGCGGCGGTGGGGGTCTGTATAAAGTGCTATGCGTATATATGCACGCTGACTCGGGGCGGAAAAACAAGTGGGGTTCTCCAGTTTCCGGTGCGTACGGTACATATTATACCCCTGCAGTGGTGAGCTTTTATACGAGGCTTTGTATGCGCCGGAGTAGGTGGGAGTTGAGGGGAGTTGAGGTTGAATGTGTCGAGTTTTTCGGGAGATGATTTTTCGGGGGCTTCGCGACGCCCGAGGGTGAGGGAAAACCGTCGTAATTTTGGGATGGGGATTTTTCACTTTTTTTCGGTTTGAGAGTGATCGCGATGGATGATGGAATCGAGAATTTTTTTCACACCAAGAATTATTGAGGTAACTGATTTTCAGAAATTACTGCCCTGCATGAGTGATTTTACCGGAACAAAAATTGTTATTCAACAATTATTATTTTTAATGTGAAACAAATTTTAAACTTAATAGGAGGGAAGTCTGACTAGCACGTTCAGAGTTTAATCACGTAACATTTATGTGTATACGAGGAAAAGGAAAAAAGACTATCTCAAACATTTTACAGAATAAGATTTAACTGTCTTGGATCGCTAGATCGATAGAAGAAACTTAGTTTTTTGCATGTATCTTTGTCAGTTGACATTTTACGTCCAGGATCCAGAAAGAAATGGATAATCTATGACGAAATTGGGAAGGCGAAAGTAGTAAACCTTAGGAGGAATACACTTTTTGATGGTAACGTATTATTAGTGAATATGCTGTTTGCGTCTTAAAGAAATTAAAAAAAAAAAATCGTAGTCAAATGTATATTTATCTCTAATAGTTAAAATGTACAGTTGATATATAACTTGCGAATCTAAAAAAATTTTTTTCCATTAATTCTAGTTTGAGTCTTTATTTCATGAGTTTGATAATTATAAACTTTTGTTTATTCCGTTGACCAAAAAATTAATAATTTGTTAGGTATCAATTCAAGTGAATCATGGAATAGTCGTGATGATTGAGCTGCATCATGTCATCATAATAGAATACTCCGTTCTGTTGAAAAATACATCGGTCGTAAAAAATAATGCATCCGTATAAATTTAACCACTTTTTCCATTAAAAATTGAAATTGATACGGCTCTCTGTCTTATTTTCAGCTATCAATTTGTACTAATTGAAAAAACCTTTCAACACGAAATACACACGAGTTTCATAAAAATGCACACATTCACGTATTACATCCAAGCTGTCCACCATAAAAAAAACAAGCACATATCAACAACTCTTCCGATTGAAGAAGCCATTTATAAATCCCGCCACGACAGCTCGCCCGCCGACCGAACGAGGCCAACCTCCAAAATTTAATGCTTCTCGGCTTCGACGGGCAATAACGCATCAATTATCCGAAAGATCCACACCGCTGTCGTCGGCTCCTCCCGAAAATCCATAAAACGAGAAGAAGAAAAAAAGAAGAGAACAAACCCTCTTCGAAAACACGAAACAATCCCACGAAAACACAGCAGCAACAGCAGCGCGACCGATTCGACGGCTTATAAATTTCATTTCCGAAATAAAAAGGGGGGACGCGGCGCGCCCGCCCATTCTCGCTTCTTCTTCTCCCCCCCCCCCCCCCCCCCCTCCCCTCCCCCCTCCCCCCGTCGCCCCCCCCCCCCCCGCCCGGCCCTGCTTCTATGTCGGCACGCCCACGGCGCACTACCCTTCGGACGAAGACGCCGACGGCGAGGAAGGAGCAGCTGGGCCCTTCGAACTCTTTCGTGAAGGCCTACTCGTAAATATATATGTGTGTGTATAGGTACGTCGGAAAGGTGGAAAAATTACCGGTGCGTGAACGGGAGAGCTGCCGTTACGGTATCTTCGTGCGGTCGGGCCGAGTGTTGGGTAAACAGTCGGGCTTTTTCGTTCGGACGGGCTCGCTTTTCGTTCTGGGTCCAATGCGGCTGCGGCTCGAGGGGGTGGCGTTTTGTTTGCTCAATACTTTCATATATTTTTCAACTGTTCGAAATGAAATTTTTCGCCAAAATTGTGATAAACCATATTTTTTTTATTGATACTTGTAACACGTTGGTGGGCTTGACAAAATTTTTCCCAGAAAAAATAGCGCGGTATATTTTTAGGGGTCAACGTTTATTTTTCTATTGCAATTGAGAATGTACTTAATCGAATAGTTTTTTCAAATGTTGTGATACTTTTTCTTCGAAATTGTTTTGCAATAACTCTAGTAAAAACAAACAGGAGGAAAAATTGTTGACACCACCAGTGCATTATATTTTGGATAAAAAATGGCGTTGAAAATTATTTTTTATTTAAAAAATAATCACGCCCGCGATCGATAAGCCGGTACACGACGGACACATGTCGCAGCCTTTGGTTCATTAATATATAGAGTAAATTTTCTATATTTTTTAAAACATTTTTCGCTAGTATAAGAAATTAAGGGAGCATCGCAAGAAGGGGGGAAGCGACCGTGCGAACTTCCCGGCCACCAGATCGCGTCTCTTCCGCGAAACTTTAGCGTCCACTCGACGCTTCTCGGGAGTAGCCCTTCATGCGGAAGAAGAAGAAGTCAATTTTTTGCGCTCCGATCGAATCCGGCATACGGAGTGTTTCTCCGAAACGGAGGCGCCTCCCGCGTATGAAACGTAAAATAAATTTGACAGGCGCCGTCTCTTTCTACGTCTGTGCATCGGTAGGGTTTCGATATGATCGAAGACAAAAAGTAAACATCCAACTGTCAAAGTAAGCGAGGCGTATAATAAAAACATCTTTATGCTCGAACGGTGTCAACTATAAAACTACAATACGGGACGATAAAAAAGGGAATCAACAAACACGGCTCACAAACTGCGCTCTCTCACAAAAAGGGGGGGGATCACACAATTACGCGGCAGTTTTCCCAGTTGTCGTAACCGCTCCGATGTTTGCACTTTCCGAGTACACCGTCAATGTAACGCGCTTCGAATCACTCATCATCATCATCACCGAAATAAAAAAAAAAAAAACCCTCGGGGTGTCATCGTTTGCAACGATGGTGAGAGATAGGTTACAAATTCATATAGTACGTACAAATGGTACACGTGCGTCTGGGAAAATCCGAGCTCTCCCGTAATGCCGTTTTTACGACTCCGTTTGGGCCCCCCCCCCAGAAGACGGCTCCGATCGAGGCCCCCCGCGCCCATTCACGACCCAGGGAAGGAAAAGCCACTTGCCCCTGGCAGGGAACAAGGGAGGAGATTAAAAAAAAAGAAAAGAAAGAAAAAAACACGCGCACGCTCGAGAAGAAGGGGTAATGATGCACGGAGCCTCGTCAACGTTGAAAAAGCCCTTTCGTGCGTGATGCAGGTATCGTCGAAAGGGAAAGGCGCACGTGAGAATCTCTCCGGAAAAGTCTTCCGTTACGCTCGTTATTATCATTATTATACATACACGCTTTCGCTCCCAAGGGGGGCGAGCCGCCGCCGCCGCTTTTCCCCAACGATGATTTCGGTCCTGCCGCCGGTCCATAGTCGTCGCGACACCTGCGCCCCGCCCTAGACTTTATTTCCCTGCGCCGAGCGAAAGGGTTGAGGCCCAGAAGCGCGACAAGGACAGTATTTATGTACACAGGGTGCGCGCCGATTAGCATGCATACATATACGGCTACGGGAAGAAGACGTTCGGTTGGGTCTTTGGGGCGGCTCGCGTTGGCATCGCTCGGTCCGGTGTCTTCCGGGAGGAAGGGGCGGTCCGCTTCCGCCGGTCCCAATGGAAGCTGCTCGAGTCGCCTCGACCGGCCGGTTCGGGGAGGCGGGGCGGCTGCCACGGGTGAAGGATTTTGTCGAGGATTTTGTACCACGCCGTGCTTTTTCCTGCCGACGACGGCTGGGGCTCGCTCTCTCTCTTTCGTGTCTCACGCGTGGCGCGGAGAAGCGACAGCGGGAGAAGGTTGGGGGTTCGTGGGATCCTTCTCCGTCGTACCCCTTTTTTTTCTCGAGCCTCGCGTCGGACTTTACGAGCGCTCGTTATGTATTTTCGGCGGTGACTCTTTAAAGTAAGAGACGCTGCTGCTGCTGACGATCGGAAAATCTCGGGGGGTGAACGTCCGTGTGTTTCTCCGTCGTCATCAGCGGCAACAACTCCGTATCGCCATTAAAAGTTCATCGAATCGGACTCTCGGCTCGTCCTGCGCTCATTCGTAAAGAACGACTAATAATGCGGCCCCTCGACCGCAGCTATGGTGTCCCTGCGCTTGCAAGCACCAACTGTATAGTACATATCAGAGCAATAGCAGCAGCAGCAGCTGATACCCGACCGTTTCTCCACGACCACCACCACCACCACCACCTGCGAAACGCGAGTTACACGCTCATCGCGCAAACAGGTTCCGCGACGTCTCTCCGATGACGGATATGCTTCATTTTCCGCGCACCACGAGAGTAGCAGCTTTTTTTCGGCGCGTAAGAGTTTATACCCTTGATACATGTATACACGCGAGAGTCCCCCCGCGATGACGTGCAGCCGCGGTGATTTTTCAATCAGCTCCGAGCGCGCGGCTCCGTTTCCACTCTCTTCCTCCGGGGTTGGAGGAGGAGGGGGGACAGGGCAAGGCCGACCTTGTTTCTTCCGCTGCGAACTTGCGCGCGCGTCACGAGCAGCGTCGCCGTGTGATATGTATACAGTGTGGTCTTTGCGAAGCTCGTTATACAGTCGCTGTGACCCACGAACAAAGGCGGACGAAGGAAGGACGGAAGAGAGTATTATAGTCCATCGGCGGTGATTAAAGAAGAAGAAGAAGCTGGGCTTACAACCAGTCTTCCGCCATATATGTGCACGCGGGAGAACAAGGCGCCTCATCTCCTTAGCTATAAATACGCGCGAGCGGATCCGCGGGTGGCGCGTTCAATTAGGAAGCGGGGATAATCCAGCTCTCCTCCCCGAGAGGAGGAGGAGGAGGCGCCGCGCCGCTCAGCAGGTGCGCGAAAATTAATTCTCGCGACGGGCCGTATTAATACGTGCATATATATATATATATGGGAGGAGGAAGGTTGCGAGGGGCTCTCGGTGCGCGTGCAATTTATTAAGAAACACCTTTTACATTACATGTATAAATACCCTGCAACGGTTCGTCCCGCGCGCGCGCAACCTTGGTGTACATCGGGGGACTAATTGCGCGGAAAAATGCCGAGTCAGTCCGAGGCACGCGCGCTGCTTATACTTCATACACCGTCCTCCTCCTCTTACTCCGGAGAAGGGTAATATAATTGGTAAGTGTGCCGCGGATGGTACGCAAGAGTGTCCAGTGCGTGCACCTGTTGTTGTTGTTGTTGTTGTTATTGTTGTCGCTACCCCCCTAATCCATTAGTTTTCATCGGCGCGCTCTTTGCGTATAAAAGAGGAGGGGGGGTGGCGTGCTCTTTTTCTTCTTCGGCTCCTCGGGACATATGTCCGCGGTAACGTCATCGAATGGCCTGGATCGAGCGTTACGCGGAGCGTTTTAATGGAAATTATACGCGGCGTGCGCGCGCGCGGTCGTTATACCGAGGATACGGGAAAAAAAAAAAAAAGAAAAAAATTGTGCTGCACTTGACGGTGCGTATAGGGATGGTAATGACGCGCGAGAACGGCCAACAGATGCGCCGAACTGGAGGCGAGGAGACGGAGAATGATGGTTCGGGCTTTCGACGGTTTGGTGCATCAGGTTGTTTCGGGTTTTTATTGGGGGGTCCGGTGGCGGTGGTGGTGGTGGTGGTTGGGAGAGAGCATTTCTCCTGGAATCTCCTTTGGAAAGGGAATAATGGCAATCGGGGGTTATATACTCGGCCGGGCGATCGAAATTATAATCGGTGGGCACAATACTATTATCATCGTGGAAAATGATGGAGGGCGCTAATATTATGGTAGTTTGATGGAGCTAACGTATCATGAATGTAAATTTCCTCAATTTAATTTGCACTGTGGTTGAGGTGCGTTCAGCCACGCGCCGTGACACGTGTATGGGGTGTGAGTCGTTTGACGCGGTGCGTCTAGTGCACGGTTGGGCGTCCCTCTACGCTTTTTTATGGAGAATAAAAATGGTACGAAAGTTTATTTCTTTGAAGAAGTGGTGAGAAATTAATTCACTTTTTTTTTAATAAAATACTTTTATCCTGTCGAAATAGAATTCAATTCATGTCCATCAAGTTGCAATTAGTGTATACTTTGTGGAATATTTGCAAAAACAATTTGATTCAGGTACTAGCGGTTATTTTTATACATATAAATATTTATGTGTATATTATATGATGTAATAACTGAATGTGAAGACTTTATTATTCTATAAACCATTATTAAAAACTAATATATTTAAGTTTTATATGTGTAAAATAATTCTACTCACAGACTATAATATCCTAATTTCTTAGACCGTGGTTGATTGCTCGCTGCTCCGTACTATACTATACGTGTTCACTCGACCAATGACTAATTCACACTGTTAACAAAGTAAGCATCAGGAGAGGTGCGCAGCTCATTGCGCAGTATAAAGTGCGCAGCTCAGCTAAGTCACTGACCACTGACTCACTCAGTTGACTAAGCTTACAGTTTGATGTAGTCATTCGTCGAGTAAACACGTATTATACGGAGCAGTGAGCGATCAACAACGGAGTAAGAAACGAGGAAGAAATATTTTGTGAGTGAACTTATCTTACACTTAAAACTTAAATAGAGTAGTTTTCCGTAGCATTTACGTAAATAATGTAATTATATAATATGATAAGTAATACAACTAACACATTAATAATGTATCCATAGTAAAGTCAGTAAATTGATAACATAATATATGCATGAGTCAAAATCGGGATATTTTGGTGTGTGAAATAGGATTTTCAAAATTTAGTAAACAGAATATTTCTATTATTTATTCTATGTTATGTGACGTCCAAACTAGCCGAAAGTTTTGGACCCGGCTCTATTGTAATTTTTGAAAAATACATGTCAATTAAAATCAATTTAAATATGATTTTTAAAAAAATTTAAAACAGCATCACGCGTAATGGTCCTTTTTTGGCAATTTTGAAGTCCCAAGTAGGAGTTTTGCAGTGTAATTTAGTTTGGTTCATATGCAAACCAAAACTCGTCGAACACTATAGTCACCTTAGTGATAAATTAAAATACTTTAAAGATCAGGGGATTTACGATAATAACCGCTTATTTGAGTCAACCGAACTCTCCATATACACGATGACACTAAAACCAGGCGAATTCAAATTTCTAGTTGAAAAAATTGGTCGATATGCTTCTAATTAATTGATATTATGATTGATGGTTCAGTATACTATAATACTATAGCAGGAATCATATCCTTATTTATAAGAAGGTGCAAATAAATTTGTATTCCTATACCAAACTACTATTTGAATAAATTATTTTGACTATCAAAATAATGCCTTACCATAATGTTATCATTTTGACTGTTGAAATAATTTTCCTAATAATTTAGTCATAAATTTGAAGTTTTCGTTTACCGTGTGATTTTATTTCCTAATTTAATTATTGCAAAACCCTCATTTTGACCCCAAAACACAATCCTCTTAATAAAAAAATCGCCCAAGAAATCCCAGGCTCGGGCATAGGTAATTTTTAAATACTTTGCGATATCATTTTTCGTAAGAACCTCATGCACTATTTGTGATGAAAATTTGATCTTCCCTTTGTACGCGTACAACAGAAGTATTCAAAAAAACGTTTTAACTTGGAAAGAGAAAAAAATTGTGCACAAGTATTCACAAATACCCGTTCAAGCTCTTTATATACCTACGTCAGGATTTCCGGAAGAGAAAAATATCAGTTTGGTGCATAAAATCGCCCGCGAAAAAACAAAAACCCCCCATCAAACGCACTCTATGAAGCCCCACAACACCTACCTCTTCTTGGTCAGCAGACTGTACGACTCCTTCGACTGACTGACGATCCTCATGCGCATCCTCCTGACGCGCTCCCCGGCCCGCTTCCTGCCGATCACGGGCACGGGCACGGGCATCCAGACCAGCTCCCCGGTCGCGCAAGCTCTGACCTCCCCGGCCGCGTGCCTGGCCCTGCCGGCCCGCGCGCTCACGAAGCCCCGTACCATCGGCCCGATGCGGCTCTGCCCTTCGTCCTCATGTACTCGCGCGCGCGCGCTTCTTCTTCTTCTTCTTCTTCCGCGCCCCGGTGTAGGACAGCGCCGTTTCTCGCGCGCGCCGCGGGTGTGCGTTCCGCTTCCTGGATCGGGGAGCCCTTCGGGGCGGTATAGTTCTTTTTCCGGCTCGCCCGGATCTCTGGTTCTCCGTCGGTCGTATGCGCGTTCAGCCGTGCAAAAACGAAGGAACCAATAGCTCGATCTCCTCGGCTGTCGCTTATGCCGTGTACAGCAGCAGCAACAACAACAACAGCGCGACGATTACGTCCCGCGGATGCGAATCGTCTCGGGTGCGTGCGCCAGTCGAGTCACGGTCGGCCGATCTGCTCGGCGATTCCTTTCCCTCCTTCGTTTTCTCAATTGATTCGCGTCGCTGCTACGTATATGTAGATACACTTGGGTACAATCTACCCACACTTGTCGTCGCTCGCTCTTTCACTGCCCACTGTGTACACGCGCACATGTATAACGTATCATAATATACGGTACAACGCACGGACGGCAATAATAATATAAAGGCCCGCGCGAGCTTATCGCTCCATATAGTGTCACTCTTGGTACGGCTTATTTATCTTCGCGCGCTGCTTATCGATACGCACAATATGTTCGACATCGAAGCTCGGCTCTTTTTTTGGTGTGCGTTTCTTTCCCCCCCCCCCTCCACCCCTCCGTAGTTCGCTCGTTTACCCTTGCACTCTTGGATAATCGGCTCGGAGTCGATTGTTATTGTCAGGGGAATCCGTCGCTCTAGCGCGCGAACGCGCGGGTGTGTCCGCACCTAGGACCGTCACTCGCGGCACTATCTTCCCCCTCCCCTCCTTGACACGCCCACCATGAGGTGTCGAAAAAATCACAGGGTTCAACTTCGATCCGCAGATTATGCACACACACGCGGGCACTAGGAGTACACTTTGGGGACAAAACAAAATTGCACGGGCCGCGGATGGGACGAAAAAAAAAAAAAAAGGGGGCACACTGAAGCGCGAGCGGGAGCAACAGCGGCGACGGGGTCCCCTCGATGTTGACCGTACGACGGACCGTACGCGTATGAAATGGAAAGCGCGTGTATCGCAGTGTATATAGGAGGAGACGGGGATACAGGGAGAGAAAGAGAGAAGGAAGGAAAGAAAGAGAGGAAGAGCCGAGACCGCGGGGGCCCCTACTGCTATATGTATACGCACAATGCGGACGGACGATGGGAGCTATGGGGGAAGCGGAGGGGGGTGAGTGGTAGTAATCGAAGAGAGAGAGGTGTGTATATGGGGCCCTGAAGAGAGGGAGGGGGGGGGGGGGGGGGGGGGGGGGGGCGGGGGGTGAGACGAGCTGCTGGGAGTGGTGTTTTATGCTGTCCGTGTGTGTGTGAGTTTGGATGTACTGTACTTGTGCGTGCAGCGTGTAAAGCTATCGGCACGAGCTTTGGATTTTTGACGTTTCTACCCTTGTGTACTTGTACAATTATACACGTATATATATACAACTGTCGAGCTATGGATGCGGAAAAAACCAAGGGGTGACCGCGAAGGATTCAAAGATCGAGGTCCGAGGGAATCGGTTTGTCGTACGATCGACGACGGCGGAGGAACTGGAGAGCTTTGGAAGCTTTCGGCAAATTTTTACTGGCGAAAAACTTGGGTAATCGGAAACAAAAAATACGAAAATTGTTACTCCGAGTATTCAATTGACTAGTTGGGTGTTAATGAACATTTTTTGTCTTCAGAAAATTGTTGGGTGAAAAAGTTGAGGTTGACAAAAAATGACCAACGGGGACTGTTATCTTCTGTAGCAGCTTTTGACAAAGATGTGTGATCATTCGTCGAAACTTCAGGGCATTTTTTTGTGCATTTACTTGACCTTTATTCATTTATGAGCCATCGAAAGTTTCAATTAAAATTTTTAAATAAACACAGAGATATCGATTTCGGGTCGTTTTGAATAATAGGTCTTTGGGAAAATCGACACGAGCCAAAGGTGATTTTATTTGTACACCTTGATTATTATTATTATTGTTTTTTTTTCATGTCAAGGTTCTCTGAAAATATCAACACGTTCAGTCAAGAAAGCGTCAACCTAATCAAGTCGAGGAAAAAAAGCTCTATTAAATTTTTCAAACTCCGAAGCAACATCATGATATCACTGTTTTGTTTGAGATGGAAAAAAAATTCAATCTCCACGCGTTTTACGCTTTACAAAATAGATATCCAATTACTAAAGTCCCCGCGAAATATACCCATAACCGCTTGCAAAAGCGAAGCTCAGCGTTATCCTTCAAATTTAATTCGATCGACACATCGCGGCACGAAAAACACGTAGCGATCTGCCGAATACCCTTTTCAAAAGACCATACGTTTTCATTAATCCAATACAATTTTTACCCGGCAATTACGAGCAGAGACACCCCACAAAGCAGCCGTAATTTTCATAATTCACAGGAAACGACGACGCACGTGCGCAGATTGTACACGCAGTACACTTATACCGCAAAGAACACCAACCTGCGCACTGCAGGCGTACAAATTGAATACGACGCGAGACGAGCGGCCAGTATATGGGTACACGCGTACGGTACATAATACAGAATCAGCCGCACAGAGAGAGCGCTAAATTTATGCTCGAAATTCAGCGACGCGCGGATAAATCCAGCGCCTCGGGCGCGACCGCGAGAACCCGCCGCCGTCGTTCGCCTCCTTTTGTCCCTGCTGTCCCTCTCCGGTGCTGCCGTTCCTTTTGTTCCCCCCCCCCCCCTTTTGCCTCGTCCCCGCTGTCCCCCCCCCGGGCTGCCGTTCCCTTTGTTCCCCCCCCCCCCCCCTTTTGCCTCTCTCGGTGCACGAGCGTACAATACATACACGTGTACAAAGTACAGTGCCAAGGTTGCACCAGCATCGCGCAACGGGCCCGTATGGCTCGCGGTTGGTACCTGCAGTCTCCCTCTCTCCGGGGCTCGTTTGCCTCTCTGCAGACACTCGCTGCGCTACAAGTGTGCGCGAGGAGTACGACAAAAAAGCGAGAGAGAGCGACCGGCTACTTTGACGATTAGTTTAGCATTTAAATCGATCATTTTCCCCGTGGCGCTGCCCCCCCCCCCCCCCCCCCCCCCGGGGCCTGTCCTCCACGGGCGGCCGCCCGGGGGGGCGGGGGGGCGCGCGCTTCGGGCCGGGAGATCTGCTCGAGATAGAGAAGGGGGGTACATGTCTACCTGTTGTGCGTACATGTGCATGCAAGTATATATTATACAAGGGGCACTCTTGCTTTCGGTGTCCGCGCTCTGATGGTCTGTATAGATGTATAGATCGGGCTTGTGCGCTCATCGTCCGTGTTGCTCGTGTTGAGGTTGCGGAGCGTAATTCCGAGGCTATTAGTTTTGGCTTCGAAGGGGGGACGGATCGCGGGACTGCCGGTGACTGGATTGGCATCGCGAAAATGCGCCTACCGGTTAAGTATAGTTGTCAATGGTGATGACACCCAAATAGTTGGATTTTTCTTTTTTTCTTTTACACAGGATATTTCTATCGGTGGATCGACACTGCAGTTATTTTGATTTCCTTGTGCACGTTGTTGTGTACGTTGTCGAACTTGTAGTCTATGCTAAATTCGTCGTGGCTTGGGAAGAAATGCATTTTTGATGTTCCAAATGCTGCGCTGCTTCGCCGAGGGATATTTGGGCTATAAAATTGTAAGAATTTCGTGACAACGGAAATACATTGGTTTCAGCAAGATGGGGATGGGGCTATTTGTCACGCTTCCAACAAGAAAATCCGTGCAACAGAGGACGTGTTTTCTCAATGAGTGATTTTTCAGATGGGTTACAACTCCTTTTATCCCCATGAAAACCTTGGTATTTCAATATATGTCTCTAGTACATTTAAATTTGTGTGAACACATTATGGGCTATCACAAGTAAACAACACATTCGTATCATGACAACACACAAGCGTGAAGCTATTCAAAACATGCAAGATCAGTTCGGTTACATGGATATCGACGGTTCGGTAAAAGAAAGAGCCAATATTCGTCGTTGAAGAAAGAGTCAACTCAGATTCGGGTTGAAGAAGCAGTCAACTCGGAACGTATACCCATATTGTCTATAGAATTGCATTGCTGCCACTACAAAACTTGATGAAAAAAAATTCGTTCCCTGCAGTTGACTGCTTCTTCAACCCGAATCTGAGTTGACTCTTTCTTCAACCACAAATCTGAGTTGGCTCTTTCTTTTACCGAACCGTCGATGTATATGTACGCGTGGGGCACTAAACCTATAATTATCACAATTATAGTATACAAAGACCAAATCCCCCCATTGATGTACGAAATAGTAACGATTTTTCCTCACAGCTCTGTAGACCACTAATATGTTACAAAAAGATACGTTTGCATAGAATAATCACACCAAAGCAATCAACAACAATAACACCCCGATAATTTGAATCATTGGAATGTTCTTAATGAGAATTTCTGGACTATCGATAAAACAACCACACACAATGGCAACTATAAACTTATTCGTCAACAACGCTTCTGACGTTTGAAATACCCGTGACACCGAAACGCCGTATTAGAAAGCCCAATGGCCTCACAACGCGCCAAACAGTTATACTCGATTGTAATAGAAGAGCCATTGTATACCAATCACTTGCACACGCCCAAGTACATATTATATATGCCTCTCTCACCACATAACATCATCTCCGAACCTCAAGTGAAGGATGGCGTTCCTCTGGCAAAGCGTACAAACACAACAAGCTATTGGATTCCGATCGGATATCAAACCTCATCCCGCACTGTCGTCGCGATCCTCGTTCCTCCAGGACACAACGACAATTAATAACGACCGAGCCCCGTTCGTACAAAAATTCCTGAACGACACACCGCGCCCCTCGACTTGCTCGAGCAGATTATTATTTGCGTGCGCTATCACTGACACCGGGGCTGTTGTTTCGTTACCATGCCACAAGAAGATTCATTGCGATCAATCTCACCCCCCTCTTGTTCTTCGGTCGGACTCCACCCATAGAGTGTACAGGTACCATTTATCATATAGATATACCCGCGCTTCGTGCATCATCCGCGATGCTGCTGGTATACAGAACAACGGGCACTCGCGGGTGTCGCTGAGTAATGCGGTTTGGCTGTCGGAGCGGGATATTTGCAACGGTAAAACGTAATACACATCGCGAGAGTGCACGTTCGCGGGAGGAGAAGGAGGTGCTTTCGGTTTGTGTATCTGGGCAGTGCAGCAGCAGCAGCGCGTTCTTTGTACTTCTGCAGGGCCCCCGTTTCTACCGCTACGGCCCGAGGGGAAGCGCCTGACGTGTGGTTTTTCTTTTGTGTTTTGTTTTTTTTTGCAAGTGCAAGGAGAAATGAAATAATGGATTTTCGCGGTGTTTCGAGGTTAGGATTGGACAGGTGCTTCAAGTGTTGTGGGTGTGAAGATAACGCGAGTGGGCGGATAGACGTTCATGATCTTCTAAAAGTGGACGTCTATAATCAAGTGGGTTATGACGGAATCTTGTGTGGGCGAGGAGTTTTTGATGCAATTTGTATGAGTTTGAAGGGATAAGCGGTACATTGTCTGAGAAATTAAATCGCAAAGTCGATGGACTCCTACGGGTCCGACGTAGCGAATTGCCCATTTTTTGCCACCGCTTTGACAATGGAGTTGATTTTTGAATAGAGAACTTCATAATGCTTAAGGAAGTACAGTTTTTTTAGAGAAGGTGATTAAATGAGGAATTTTTTATTTTCATTATTTTTTTACGTTTCAAGTACTCTATACAATTTTGTCGAGAGATTCACGTGATTTATCAAAAATAATCCAAGTAAAAAAACATTTGGTTATGCGACACTGAAACCTCCAAACGTTCTATTTGTTTGTAGACAACGTGCAATAATGACCATACATCGAGGGCACGTGTGTTTCGTAGAATAATTCTGCACTCGATAAATTATCAGTAAAACTTTAAAAGCCTTTTGATTGTAATGAATTCGCGAAACTCCATTCCGCTTGCGTCACTTTCGTATACATTTACATCGATAACGTTTTCATCGCGAGCTGCCAAGCTTGATGAAATTTAATCAGAGTCTAGAAAATGAGCACTCCGCCATACGTTACGTCGATGAAATTATCGACACACAAATTTACTTCGACAATCGATTGTATGAGATGTTTATGTAACGTTCGATGATGATGACAATCAGTTCGCGTGGAATAAAGTGGGCGAAATAACATACTTAGTTTTTAATTTGTTAATTTCGTCATTTATGGACAAAAGTCACAGTGACTATAAATTTGCCTAAATTTTAAAAATGAAGCAAGAACTAAAGTAGTGTATTTACATCAGAAATTTGTTTTCTGCGTTGGTATTATTGTTTTCGATAATTACTTTATCAAAACATTAAAGGTTCATTTTTTTTACTATTATCATACATGTATTCTAAATAAAATCAATACACTGATAACCTAATTTAATAGTGTTAATGCATTGAAAACTTTACAACCGCTTCGGGGAACTTTGGCTACATCAGCATTACAGATTTTTTGCGTCCAAAGTTCAAACTTGATCCAACGGTTGTATTATTAGATTATCGAACTACCCTGGACATGCAAAAAACTTCTGCCCTTCGAATCAGCTAATTTAAAATTTAATCAAAAGGTTCGAAGCTGACTTGATTATTTTCTTCGTGAACTTGATTTTCGAAAACTACAAACTGAAATCCAATTCGACGACAGCTGGGAATCGAAGTTTTTTTCACAAAAAAATGCTGTACTGCGAGAAAACTTGAATAAAAGTAAACTCTATCACTTTTTAACAAACCAACTAATACGCTTACATCCTTCATGTGATGAAGCGGTAAGACCATTTTAAAGGCCGATACAAAAGATTCACTTTCAAATCGAAAGCTCAATTCACTCGAGGATCTTGCGCTCCCCCTGTTCGGCAAGTTTAAGTGCAGACCCAGCGGGAAACAAGTGCTATGCACGCACAACAGTCGTGTAAAAGAGAGTTCGGGGCTTTGTTCCCCTTTAATTGGCCGACCCGCGAAGGAAATATCGTTTTCTGTGTACCTGTCGTCTCGCGCGTTTTTTGCGCAAAGCTATACGTGTACGTTCGGAAGGCAGGATTCACCGCGGAGAGTCGAATAATGATGTACTCGGGGGATTGATATTTTTTTTTTCTTCATCTCCGAATCATCGACGTTTTATTTAGTGCGTACACGTTGTGTGTTGCGAAATAAAACGGATACGCCGAAAGTATACGACGGAATTGTGAGTTGCGAAAAAATCCTCATGATGATTGGCTGTATAAAAGGTTTCGCATCGCGAATAATATAACTTGGGCGTTATGGAAGTACGGGCGTTTTAGTGCCTCGTTCCAGATAGCAGAGGAACATTTGCATAAATCGTCTCTGAAATTTTCGTTATTTTTCGTTCAACGAAAAAAATTCCGCTTCATCTATGAAACGTTTCGTAAAACTTTATACCCTATTAATTAACGTTGGCTTTCCCACGTGAAATCGCTAAAAATTTAACGACCTGTCAAACTTCAATGATTCACATCTTCATGTATACATTGTAATAATTTATGGTTTAAACTTACGAATTACGGAGGTAGGCATTGATAACGTCATAAACTTCGCTCATGGTCTAGCTTACCTGAAACAGAACAAAAAAAAAAAACATACATTATTCGAATGGTAGAATTTAATAAACTTGCAAATAAGATGTTCACGAAGTGGAACGGACTAAAAAGACATTCCGACGACGACAACCATTGACCCAAGTCGCTTTCTCATTCGAAAATCCCATGTAAGAAAACAGTACACTCATACGCACGTGGAGAACCCCAACACTCGACGAATCGCGTTTTCCACGAGGCCCCAAATAAATCATCATATCGAGCGAGCGCGCGCCCGACAGCAGAATCACAATGACGCGTTTTCCCCCCTTACGTATATTCATGCGTTTTCGCAAAGCCCACGGAACTCATCCTCCTGTACACCGTTACTGACACGACGACAATGCGTAGTACACGCTCGGCTCAGCTCATACTTTCGGGCGAGGACGAAAAAATTTTGAATGATGGAGGGCATTACACGCGCGAGCGGATTCGGCTTACCGGCTCGCGCGGGGACGACAACGTCTTCCTGCGAGCACGAACGGGCCGAGAGAGGAAAAGCGTGCGCGCGCGCGAGAATGAATACATCTTCCCGCTCCTCATCCGATTATGCAGGAGACGCCACCTTGCGATCGCGGGGATCGATCGATGAATGGGGGGGGGGGGGGGGCGGCCGAAGGGAGGGGGGACGGGGGGCCCTTTCGGTTTCATGGACTTTCCCTTTCCACAGCTCGAGGACCTGGGTGGGCTAGTGATGGTACCCTCTTTTTTTTTCTTTTTTGTTCCCGAAACGACGACGACGACGATCGAGATTTACGAGCGGCCGGAGGGCGAAGATCGGAAAAGGGCTGAACGGCGCGCCGAAGCCGGGGAGGAATCGTATTTTACGTGGGGTTTTTTTTTCCCCCACACTGGGGTAAAATACGGGGGGAAGGCGGCGCGCGGCGCCACTCGATTTTTTCGGAAAAAACGGGAAAACCCCTTGCCCCGCGTAATCGGGAGGGCGAGGCTTTTCTCGGCATTGGCGAGTGGAAACGGACGCTCGCTCGCTCGCGTGGCATTGTTTTTTTTAAGGGTGCGCGGTGTATTGACGTGATTCGCGGAGGGAGAGGGGAGGGTTGCCGAGCTCTGTATCGGGCGAACAACAAATAGGGATTGGCTGGATTACGGCCCGGAAGATAACTATATTTCTCTGATTAAATATAAAAGTAGCTTTTCAATGTGCGCACGAGCTTGCGAGAGACAAATGATATTGAATATTTGCTCTTTTTTTTTTCAATTTCAAGATTAGTAGTTAGGAATAAAAAACTGATTTATGAAAGTACCAGTTGTATAATTGGACGGAATTAGTTGAAATGTGATATTTATGTTACTAATCATCAAATCTATTTAACAGCAGAAGGCAGTAATTTTACCAAAACTTTTATTCGCTGTACAACTTTATAACAGAGAAATGAAATATGCCCTTGAAAAAAAGATCGTGTAAGTTCGCACAACCGTACGAGTTCATTGTGTAAGATACGGAACCTAATAATTACTGTAACGATGCTACAGCTAGGATTCAAACTTTGTCCGCACAAAGCTGTATGAATCCCTTTACACTCTCTCGGCGTACAAACGTCCGACCGAACTACCAGCTACATTAAATCCAGCTCAGCAGCAGAACAGCGGTAGAACAACGAGGGGAAAAGTTTATACGTCATGCGCGTGTAATTTTAGTCAAAAGCGTTTCGAAACTCCACGTCGTCGTTTCACTCTCTGTTTTCCTATTCGTTTATTTTTTATCAACCGATTTCCGGCGCACCGACCCGTCCAATTAATTCTCAGTGTGCTCGCGGTGGTGGCGACCACTGAATTATTCGAAAAAAGCTGCCTGAATAAGAATACGGAGTTACAGGGAATGGATGAAACGACTCAGTTTTATCGACTCTTACAAAAAGTTTAGCCTCGAGTTTAGCGCTATACTTTTACGTATTAAAAAGGTCTGTTGGCTCGAAGATGATGACGATGAAGTGTTTTTGTTTTTTTTGTTTGCTCTTAATTTTTTTTATACTCGGTGATATAAAAATAAATACGAAATATCAAATTCTATATATTCACCTGTGAAAGAATCCTTTTCCCACCAGCTATTTCTTAAAGTATTTCTGATTTTAAAGCGAAAGACATTATCTTCCACCGACCCAAACAGAACATACGCACGTTCTCCGTACACAACTGACCTTATTATCGAACATCAAAACGCGATCCGCGAAAACATACATACACAGTGCGAGGCAGCGCACACTCTGTTTCGAATCGCTACTAATCAGCCCGCGTATTGATCAAAGCGTTCCCCCACTAAATTTGTCCGCTCCTCTCCCCTCAGCCCCAAAACGAGCGCAACGACTCACTCTGTTAATTAACGACGCGACTCTCCCGTCTGTGTATACCTGTGTAGCAAAACACAGCATCACCTCGATTAAATACTCGTATATAGAGCAGTAACCGTTATACACCAGTGTATGCTGCCGCGGAATGGACTCCTCGCACAGTGTGCACGTCCGTAAATATACATCCCCCCGAGATCGACGACTTTTCCACCTTTTTACGGCCGAAGGAGCAGCTTATATACATGTACGAAGTAGAAGACTAATCGACCGATGAAGGATGATTTTCGGAAAAGCCGAAACGCGTGAGAAAGAGGACGAAAATTTTCTTGAATTCACACAAGCTGGAGAGAGAGAGAGAGAGAGAGAGAGAATTTGGATTTGAAAGCGGGAGAAAACCGTTCACTGGACCAGGAGACTACTCGGGCAGGGGCCGTAGGGAGAATAAAATGTAAATATACAACAGGGTATGTATAAGAGCGACTCGGTGGGGCGGAAGGAGGGGTCGTTTTCTCCTCGTGAGTTTCTTACAGGTACATCGGGGCTTTTCCGTTTGTACAAATAATTATG
Organism: Copidosoma aretas; assembly: GCA_030522625.1. Taxonomy (NCBI): domain Eukaryota; kingdom Metazoa; phylum Arthropoda; class Insecta; order Hymenoptera; family Encyrtidae; genus Copidosoma; species Copidosoma aretas. The sequence continues at coordinate 18,867 of JAPYYV010014904.1, forward strand.
TGATACAGGGGGGGGGGGGGGGGGGCCGACGCGCCGCAAGTTTGCGCTTCGTGTGTACGGAAGCGGGCGGTTTTCCGGGGCGAGTCATTATGCTGTATTGTTGGGGATACAATGCCGCTACAACACCGCGCGGTGGGTTTTGCGGTTTCTTTTCGAAAAATATTATCCATAAATTACATCGTGTTAGCTTGTTTCCTTGGTTTTTTTTTTTTTTTTGTAAGTGCAAACTCATTAATTTTTTTTGTCCGCGTCTCAAAAATTTAATATCGTTTAGGAATTTTTTTCGACCAATAATAATCTTTCCACCAGGGTAGTTTTTTTTCCAAGTAATTCAAAAAGCACGGTTACGTTAACGGCTATTTTTGTCGATGAAAAATTATCCTACGATACTCAAACAACTCACGAAACTTTTCTCTCTTTTGGTTTCGGTCATACTTAGTATCTTTACTATTCCGTTTAAACTTGAGCCCCTTGAGCGTCTATTTTATACCACACAACTAAGATAGAGCCAATTACTGCTTCATCTAAATTTCATGAATTTTGTTTTCATTAAGATTCAGAATCCCATAACTAAAGGTGCAACAACATAATCACATGAAATTCTCAAAGGATTATTCAGTTCATAATCAATTTGGATTTTCTTTAATGAAATCGATCATGAAATATTTTTGATCAATGTACAATGGTAAATCAATACTGAAATTATACCCAGTGATTATGAAATGAAAAAAAAAAACATTTAATTTGCATCGCTTGGACCCTTCGCGCCAGATCAAATAATAATCTCTATCGAATTCTACTTTTTCACCCCCTTTTTTCCTCACGTTTCCAATACACGAGACACATGGTACTTATTTATACAAAACGTTCAAAAGCTTCTCTCCCTCCTGTTCCCGTAAACGGCCTGACAAACGAACCGTCGACGGTCTGAAAAACCCAGCGAGAGCCATTGAAAAGCGGGCGCCCCATTGTCGAGAAAATTGGCCCAAATTAGGATCGACAATGGGTGCAGTGCGCATTGACCGCCTCTGCTCTTGTTTCGGAGTCAAAAACAAAACGCCACTCTGCCGCTCTGTTCTCGGTCCCGAGGACAATCTCCGCTGCTGCCTCTCTTTCAGAGCCGGACCTTGGCCGTCGGACAATCGGGCATTTTTATTTCAGAAATACGTACATTGCAATATCGCCGGACGCGGTCGCCGCGGATGTTTCGTCTCGGCGTTATCGGAGCGCGTGCGAGTATTAACGGAGGAAAGGTGTGCTGTTTTCAAAACGCGTCACGCTAAAGTTTGGCCATCTCGATTCAACGTATAGTTCGAACAGTATCCCCAAAACCAATATCGAATCGTCCCGTCCTTACCTCCCGCATCTGCTAACCAAACAACCTCCCTCCCTCTCTACACGTTCGATCGATTGAATTAGCAGCGGAGTAAATCAGTACGTGGTGTACCAAAAGTATAAATTAATTCAATAGGCGTCCGCGCATGCGATGATTAACTCCGACCGAATGTTTATTTAATAATAACTATGAGATGTGTGTGTGTGTGTGGGGGGGGGGGGGGGAGGGGCGCTAATATTTGCCGATAAATAACTTTTAATCAGTTCCACACGCGCGCAGTATACTAAATAAGCCCCCCGGGGAGGAAAATCAAGCGCGCGTTAATTAATCGAAGCCGCGGAGGGGAGGGGGAAAAAACGGGATAACGAAGCGTTGCGCTCACTCCGGCCGAACTTCCAATTAATTTCTCTCTTTCTTTCTCTCTCTCTCTCTCTCTCTCTCTGTGTGTGTGTCTGTGTATATATGTACGTAGATATACACGCAGACTCGAAATTCCCATTAATCGATCGAAGCGCGGAGCCCGTGACTATATATTACACACACACACCGGCTTCTCCCTCCCGCGTGTCTCTGCATGCGATTCCAATTTGTGCATCGCTCGGCTGCTGCTGCACTTCTCTCCCGCTCTTGGCTTGCTAAACACCTATACACGTCTATATATATATACCGCGTATACTTACCCGATGAAAAAAAAAGAAAAAAACAGTGTCGTCGCTGCGAGAGCAAAGAGTCACCTATCCCGTGCCCCCGCTCGGCCGAACGGACGAGGCAAGGCTCCGATGGCCCCTCGAGAGGAGCGCGAAAGAGCTAGGCACAGGGTAATAATATCCGGCTGCTGCTGCTGCTGTCCATTTATCTCCCCATCTTCTCCTGCTATGTATATATACCACCCGACGCTGATCACCCACTACTACTACTACTACTCCTATAACTACCTGAGTGGTGGAGGGTGTATTATACGCACTCCTAGACGCCTACCGGTATAGACAGGTAAGTACCCGTATGTATATTACACCGGAGTCCCATCTCGTGCACGGGGCGCACATCTCGGGAAGAAGATACGGAGGAGGAGGCACACATAACACTTCGAGCCAGCGATACGGTGTGCTGTACGTATTACACACGTAGGATCAGCGGAAAGGGTACGTGCTGCGGTCGGGGGAGGATTGGTATATATACACGCGTATAAAGCGCGAGCGGCGCTGTCAGTCTCGTGGAGTGGAATACGACGACGCAGTGCACGGGGGGGGATCCGAAGTTTCCAGGAGTTATACCCCCCTCGTTCTCCGCGACCGCGCTCGGCTCGCTAATCGGGAGGGAATGCGCGCGCCCGGCTGGATTTTCGAGAGTTGATTATCATCAGCATCGTCCTAACTGGGTATATGCAGGCACGGGTAAGCGGGGGCCTGCTGCGCATCGGTATGCGCGTCGCGGTTCGGGGCGCTGGTTTGGAAGCTGTGTTGGATTCGAGCGGGGTACAACGCTCGTCGAAAAAGTGTAAACCTCAACTTTGCCTCCCAATTTTGGGCAAAACTGATTTTTTTTCGGATCGTTGGCCTGAGTTTAGGTTGATGTTTGAACATCATTGTACTTAATAACTATATGGCGGTGGTGCACAATTATTTCTTGCTCAAAATCAGCCCGATGATCCGGAACAAAATTCATCCCCCATCCCCCCGCACATTACAAAAAATTGGATTTACACTTTCGAACGTCAATTTGAGGGTTAGTCATTTTTCGAACCATGAAAAGACGCGCGTATACGTGTATTCAACAAACGACCGCGTCGTCATTCTCAAAGATGTTGAAGAAAACCCTTGCGAGTTGGAATGACGACGCGTGCTACACTGCCGACCGACACGTATATTATACGATTCGTAACCCAGAGCCGTGTAATCTCTCGGTTTGAAATTATTATTGAAATAAGCGAGGGGGGAAAAAAAAACTTACACTAACCGAGTGAAACGTTTCCCAATATCTAATCTCTCTCTCGCGCGCTCGTGCGAGCTGGTATATTGACGCAACACCCGCGGCGGCGGAGCTTCAAAAACACACGCGCCGCGACGAGCGAGAAAAATAATTTTTCAATTTCGTCCCCGATACGGAGGAGCCGCGTATCTCTCTCGCTCCCCCTATCAACATCACGGTTTCAACGAGCTGACTCGTATACGAATTCTATTTTCAAAGTGGAAAAAAAAAAAAAAAAAAAAAAAAAACATCGTCCCATCGCGAAACCCCCGCCCCAGGCAGCAGAAGTTTTTTTCTTCTTCTTTTGCTACGAGTCAAGCCTTCAATCTACTATCGCCTGTGAGAAAGTGCCCAGCCTCGCGCTCCGTTGCAAGTGTACAACAATACGTAACGAGCCGGCTCGATATCCCCATCGCGTAATGTACCCGGGACACAGTAGCAGCAGCAGCAGCTTCTTCCCCCCCCCCCCGAACTCTGGACAAAAGAGAAAAACTGCAGGTATACATCGCCCCCGACGAGCGAGAGAGGGAGAAAGCGAGCGGTGCGGTAATCGATGCACGGCCGTATGCACAATAGTGCGCGCGTCGGCCTCTCCCCTCCTCCACTACATCCCCCGCGTACCCGTTTGCATGTTATTATTGTTATTACACCGCGCGCGAGCAACGACTCTGCACGAGATCGAAAGTGTATTATGTGTATCCTATACCACCGCCCAGGATAGCCGAGTTATGGGCTCATTGTGCGGCGGCAGCGCGATACACGGGAAAAACCGCGGGGTTCCCGCGTACGGTGTGCACACATTTTTCCCCGACTCGCGCGCCGACCTGTTGATTTTTCGGTGCTACCGGAGAGCAGAGAGAGAGGGAGAATATTACCACGCGAACGAGACTACTAATAAGCTAAGTGCGAATTTCAATCCGACTCCCGCTCGCCGAGCTGTACGCGGGTGTTGCGCCAATGAGCAGATGTATTATACACGCGCAGCATCAGTGCATTGTACACTGTACAGGATCCAGTGTGAAAAGAATAAAAAGCACGAGCGGAGCAGAGGCACGTGAGGGCCGATTCGTTCCGCTTGCCCATCCGAGCAACTTTGAGCACAGCAGCGTAGAGCGACGAAAA
>JAPYYV010014906.1:0-10295 GCA_030522625.1 Copidosoma aretas
TCGTCGTTGTCGTCGTCGCGCTCCTCCTCCCCGACACGCGGTTGACGTAAATGGATATATACGCGCCTGGGAATCCGCGAAAATGAAAAGCTCCGGTTTTTTTTCCCTCTCTTCTCCCGCCTCTCGAATTTCCTCGCCCGCGTTCGGAAAAGAAGCGCCGAGCATTGGTACGGTATTTCTTTTCGCGCCGAAAGAACGTCAATCGCCTCAGCGTCTCGATATTTTGTATATATGTATAGGATGCAAGCCGTTAAGGATTCCCCGGAGGTAAATATAGAGATCGGCCCTCGGGGGCGGATCTAATTTCCCTGCTTTTGAATCGGTCGTGTTTCCTTCTGTATCTCCGTGCGTGTCGCACATCTGTTTTTTTGTTCTTCCATTTCGGTGACGGAATTTTTTTTACACCATCACCGAATGCTCGGGAATAAATTTCCGTTTGTCCTTCGACAATGATTGATTTCGAAAACAAAGACCGTTGCAGCACGCGATCGACCTGCCCGCCTACATATTTGGATGTGTGTGTGTGTGTGTGTGTGTTTACACTGTTGCATTCGAGAGACGGGCGTTAAATTGAAAATCTAGTCGGTTATATCGATTATCCCGATTGCAAGGTCAAGTACACGCTCTCGCGGATTTATGGGACCCGGTGTTTCTTAATTTAATATTTGTATTGCATACGCGTTCCAAACAAATTCATAAATAAGGTTAATTTGAACAGATTACTTGAGCAGATAAAAAAAAGTAAGCGCAGTCCCTGCGAGGCAGCGTCTAATCAATTCTAGATACTATTCTGTAGTAGAATCTTAATTTGTTACCGAGAGAAGTGATACGCGAAGATAAGAGAGATCTGGATTCCAAGGTAGTGCAAACAGAGAAAAAGCCAGGCGGCGGCAATTAAAAAAACCCCAGGCATTCGATTCAACACTGAAAAAAGTAAAATACCTATGCCAAGTGAAAATTAAAGTGAGCCATCGATCGCACAGAAACGTGAGAGGCATTATGAATGAATCAACATACGTTTTGTTTGCGGAAGGAGTTGTGGAGGGGAGATCAAACTTTAGCGATGAAAAAAAAAAAATAAATGGAAAAAAAGCTTGGCTCTCTCTTTAGGACGTCTGGATACGTTTATTACGTACAACGAACGGACGCTGGAAAGACAAAAACCCATACGATTGCGGGAAAAAGCTACCGGCATCCAATAATAACGTCATTATCATCGGAATCCAAATTCAGGTTATCGAGCGATCGAGCAAACGAGCCTCCTATAAATAGCGCACAGTGGTCGCAAAAGTCGCGAACCGAACACCGGAGCCCCCCGCCCTCTATCCTCGCTATTTATACACCCCATCACCGACTCAGACACTGCTGACCGGTTACTGGCTACTACTGAAATGCACCGTTACACCCGTACCGCATTATCAACGAAGATCCCCCCCTTGACCCGCGAGCTCTTTCAATCGCAGCAATTGCAGGGCGCGCGCGCGCTTCTCTGCCCCTCGGAGCGAGACGTCGAAAAATGAATTGATCAAAATCAGCCCGGCCCCGGTGCAGGCTGTCCGTCCCCGTCTCCGCGCGCGGGAGAACATTCAAGTGGATGTACTCATTCGGCTGGCGGTGCGTTACACGGCGGCACGCGAGGGAATGGACGCATAGGGGCGGCTTTAAAAAGGTTCCGCGAGACCGAGCGCGGCTCGGATAGGGGGGGGGGGGGTGATCCGCGAATTTGTCGAGGCGCGGATTGTAACTCATCCGCGGGGAGGCCGCTCCCTCTGGTCGAGGTTCGCGGGTGCCCGGCGAGCGGTACATAAAAGGGAGGAAGAAAGGACAAAAGAAGCCCCGGGGGAGCGGAAACGCGTTGAATAATGAAAACTCGGGCGCCGGGAAAAATATGCATTCGCGTTCGAAACCACCTCTCCGCACTCGATACGGGTACAATGCGAGCGATGGACGGACGGCAACTTGATTCCTCCAGGAATGCGCTGGTCTTGCCGATCGCACCTACTTCCGCGCTGACGCGTGGGTATCGCGCACACGCGATGTATAATATCATATACGATCGACCGCTCGTATACGTTATCATTCCCGCGCATGCGTATTATTAATATTACCCTACTACAGCTAGACTGTACACTATAACGCGGCCATTTAACCGGTATAATTATATATATGCATACGGGCGCTTATTCGTTAACTCGTCCGCGACTGCATGCTAAATGCGGGCTGTCCGCCGCGAGTCACGACGTCAATTAATTATTGCCCCGACCATGTGTTACATGCCCGTTATACTTATACAACACGCGTGCATATTACGCCTCGTTGATTGAATTTTCTCCCTTCGTTTCGGGCTCTGCTTCGCGGATGTTCCTTCGCTCGTCGCTACATCGGCGTCGAATTTCGCTCATTGGCCCGGCGTAGCAGCGTTTTTCGAAAATCCACGCGTTGACAATTCAGCACACGGACACGGCGCTCGGGTTAATCGACGCGACGGCCAGCGTCGAAAATTGAATGTTTGACCACCAGGGAGCGAACGAAACGGAGCTCCGAAATTTTCTCCGTCGTCGGTATTTTTTTCTCGTTTTTTTTTTTTTACTTCCCGTCGCCGTGCCAAAAGAGCTCTCAAAATCGTCCGTCGCTGTATGAACCGCAAACACACCGACATTGCCGTGCCGTGCTACCCATCAGATTTTTTTCAAAAAACGCCCACCAATAACTCTCCTACGTATACGAATTAGATGCGCGGAATATCGAACAGTAATTGTTGATCGAAGCTCCGCATCGCATATCGGCCGATCGGACGTTGCGCAAAACAACGCGCCTCGTGCAACGCTGCATCACACACGCGGACGCGAGCACGTATACATAGTACGATATTACGACTTTTATGATGCGTATACGGCGCGCAAACGCGTAAAAGAAGAAGAGATACGCGCGCGTTTTAGCGAGCGCAGCCACAGCGTTCCCGGTTGAAAGGTCACGGAAAGTGGGTCATTGAGAAACACACTTTTTTTTCCGGCTGTTTATCACAGCGCTCAGCGCTGTAGGTGTATATAGTACACATACGTCAAGCGGGCAGAGAGAGAATATGATCAGAGCGAGAGAGAAAATTCCATTCGTCCGTCCGCGCGCGGCAGCAGCACCTCTCGGTCTTGTATACATACACGTGCAGTGTGAGTGTGTGTGCGCGCGCGCGAGTGTAATATAGGCATCAGCAGCGGGAGAGCTGGGATCTAATTTTCATGACTTTTTTTTTTCTTCATTCGACGATTAAAAGTCTCGTCGTGGCATGAATGAGAGTTGGGAAATAAAGCTCGTAAACCCGTTGACGGTGCGTTTTGGGCTCCTCTGAGTGTGGATCGTGATATATGTGTATTATGTAGGAGCATTGTTTTGTACAACTTGTTGTTGGGCATGTATGGTATATAACATAGGCTGCAAGGCATAGTTATATTCGGAAAAGCCCCGATTTCTTCAACGGAAATATTACAAATGTTCTATGAGCAAACGTCGCAGAATGTCATGCATACACTGTTAAAAATGTCATGAAAATGAATGCACATGCATTAATTTTTGACATTCAAGTATATCTATATATACCTATGTATATGGATATACCTACTGTACAAATTTGATGTACGTGCAGGAAGTTTTTTGGAAGCTTTTTGAAAGTGTACATTCAGACTTCAGACGTTGCCGATGAAGGAAAAATAATACACGAGCGCTATTATAAATGTCTGAGCATATACGAAACAAAGACGTTGTAACTACAGTCACGTTTTTTTATATTATTCTGTCGATCCAAGCGACAAACATTTTCACGGGCGCGACGACTGTAATCTTCAACGTAATTCATCAATGTACCGTTACAGCGCGCAGCCTTTCATCGGAGCAATTCACGAAACCAAAAATATTAAAGTACACGTGCAAAAACACACTGGAGCGGGGATAATATGTATAACATTTAGTGTAGTACCTATATAGCCAGTAACGACAATAAAACCCGTAAAACCCCTACAGAAGCGGCGGCAGCAGCTGCTGAGCTCCATCGATCGGCCAGTCAATTACAGGCTAATGGCGATTAAATGAAACATTTTACCCGACGTCGCTCCCACATCTGCGGGGTACAACGTGTATCCATCTACCCGTACAACCCAGCTCCGCCTCATTATACAAATAGACACCCACACGCGGGCTGTCCGCAAAATCAACGGATCATGCGATGCCGCTGGGCGCGAGAGCGCATCAACAGATGAAACGGCGCGCGCAACTCGCTACACTGACAAGCTGAGTAAGTACTTTAATTAGAATACAATGTAAGGCCGGATGGAAGAAAATATCAATTTTTACGCTACAAGCACCGGATCTTTTCAAAGGCCATTAACTCATTTACTATATTCGCCAGGAGCATAATTTTATAGTTCATAGGCTGACTCCAATGACGACTCTCATGAGTAGTAATTGCAAGGGTCCCTATCTTCCAGAAATAGGGATACAATATTCACGCATGGTACCGCGTGGATGTAATGGCCGTGGCAGCTGGATTCTACAAGTGCAAGGCCTTATATAATATACGTTGTGCACCATCGACTGTACCTTGACGACCGTGTTTGACGATATACTATCACCCCTATTTTCATTTGGGAGGCGAAAGAACGCGTCTACGTGACAAATTTTCCCGACGCTCGGCTGATGCGGAGTCAGGGGTTGATCAGCTATACCTATATTATGTACACTCGGAATATGCATGTATATACGCGCAGGGGCTGTATTACTCGAAGGGAGGAGGGTTCGAGTTTCCTGTTCGATCTAACGCTCGAGCGATACGGAGCAAAGTGCGTGTTATTGATCGGCCGCTCTGCTGGGGCCGTGGCCCTTGTTTCCGAGCCTCTACTATATACATGTATTTATATATACATGATACAGTCTGGAACGATCGTGTATATAATATACGCCAGAAGGGTCAGAGAAATTGCGTGCTGGGAACGATCATGATTTTTGCCCACTTTGCTCTCTATATGTGCTTGCCGTTGACAGCTCTCGTACACATGGTGTGTGTGTGTTATATCGTATATACACACATCCTTTTATTTTCTTCGGCTCGATTTTATTAGCTCGTATATTTGTATCCAGGTGGACATGATGTGATATATCATCTTGTTGTGATTCTGCACGCATGCATACAATATTTTCAACAGAGAAAGTTTATTGCAAATGCACGTCGTTGCAAAGTGTTTTACGAGACGGCTGTGCGTTGTGGTTGTTTATCAAACGTGTAAGACTCTCGAGTACATGACTGTATGGATGCCCTCAGCGTTGAATTTTACCTCTATAGATTGACGAACATCGCGAATGAAAAATTCATACGCGCTGTTAAAATACCTTTTATCATCGTGCCGCGTTTTTATTACAAGTATATACATATACATATAGGTATAGGCACTTGTTACCGTTGCGTGTCCCCACAATGAAGGTAAAACGAGCAACTCGTTAACGAATCGTTTTTCAATTGCCACCGCGGCTACGGCGCGAGCCAACCCGCAATTAGTATACGCTCGGACAGCGATGACGATGATTATTATACGGACCCTCTAAACTGACGCGACCGGGAAAACATCAAACGTACGTTGCACATAATACATCATCCACCGAGAGTCCCGGATCCCGTTCCTCGGCGCGCATAAAATCCACGACGGTGGTGTAAGAAAACACATTCTGGCACTAACCTCGAGCTCCTCGTAGGTGCGGAAGGCGAGTATGGCGAAGCCGTCGATGATGTCCTCCTCGAAGATCGGCTCCTTCGACTCCTTACTCGCCGCCTCCTTACTAGCCGCTGTCGCAGCAGCAGCCGCCGCCGCCGCCGTCGCCGCCGCCGCGGCAGCAGCAGCAGCAGCGGCAGCGGCGGCCGCCTTCCTCTTGGCTTTGAGCCGGGGCGGCCTCGCGCGGGCGCTCCGATCGGCCGGCCTGGGCTTCCGACCCCCGTCGGCCGATGGCCGCTCGTCGTCCTCCCCGCTGTGACTGTCCTCCGCGGCACCAGTCCCGGCCGCAGTCACCGTCGGCTCCCGGTGGTGGTGGTGCAGGCCGTGATGGTGATGATGATGACCGTGGTGATGGCCGTGATGGGCCTTGTTGGTGGCGGCAGTGGCAGCAGCAGCGGCGGCGGCGGCAGCGGCAGCGGCAGCAACGGCGGCGGCCTCCCGGCTCTGCTGTAGCTGCTGGAGGTGGTGCTTGGCCTCGCGCTGGGCGTGCATCCGCTGGGCCCGCTCGCGGCGCCGGTTGCGCTGGCTACGCTGCTTGGCCTCGATCTCCATGCTGGTGCTGCTGCCGCGGTGGTGGTTATTGTTGGGTGGGCAGGCGGCGGTGGTGGTAGTCGTCGTCGTCGCCGCCGCCGCCGCCACTACTGCTGCTGCAGCAGGCAGGCCTGCGGAGGTCGAGGCCGCCGCCGCCGCCGCCGCCGCTGATGTTTCAGCTGTAGCTGCTGCTGTTGTTGTTGTTGTTACAACTGATACCAAACCACTGGGACCCTTTAGCTGATGGTGTTGGTGGTGGGGGTGGTGTTGTTGTTGTAGTTGTTGTTGTTGTTGTTGTTGTTGTTGTTGCTGCTGCTGCTGCTGCTGCTGATAGTGATGGTACTGTTGCTGCTGCAGCTGATGATGATAGTAGAAGGGATGATGGTGGTGGTGGTGATAGAATTCGGTGCTGGCCGGCTGCCGCTGACGCTCCTCCGCGGCAGCGGCATTGCCGTTGCTGGGATTGTTGGTGGCTCCGCCTCCGCCGCCGGTGATGCTACCACTGTTCGGGCCGCAGGGCTCGCCGGCTAGTAATTGTCGTTTCGGGCTGTTGGCGGCGCCTCCTATGCCGGGGGCCTGCGTCGTCGCCTTAGCCGTCGACGACGCCTCCTCCTCCTCGCGCCTCTTGCTCTTGTACACGACGTTGTACACAATTTTTACTTATCTCGAGGCAACCAGCCTCGCCGCCGGCCTCACACTACGGCACTGCTGCGCGCGGCCCGTCTTCCCCGGCTCTGGGGCCGAAGCTCGGCCTCGTGGACGGCGAGAAACGCGCGGTATTTTGATGATTCGTCGACCGACACCAACGAGGCACTTTTACAATATACTATGTACTATAATTACAGGCACCACTACACCGATGATCGGGCTCGGCGCGTTTCACTGGTGCTGAGGACTTACAGATGATCCTGTGACGGATGATAGCGACGTTGTTGCCGGTCCACTTGTGAGGATCAGACGGTTGCAGAAACTGGATAATCGTGCGGGCACTGATCCTTGATCATTGAATTGGCCCCGACGTGGGGGTGGTAGGGGATGGCTGAAGATCAAGCTGCTCCACGCATCGATGGTCAGTCGTCCTGTGCCCCTCTGGCTCTTCTCGTTCGGTCCCCCTTCTGTCCGGTCCACGAGTGGAAGTCCTGATTTGTCTGAAAAGAAGAGCAGAGGCGTGAGTATCGTTTATCCTATGGTCTTTTTTTCCTCTCTTACAACTAAGGGTGTGCATATTGTGTGTACGTAGCGAACGACGGTTATTGTAATGTGTACGCAGGTGTAGCCGCAGTTGTCGCCGTCGTCGGTTTAATATACAACGCACTATATGGTTCTCTTTACTCAAGTGTACAATAAGTATGGATTTTCTTGCCCTTTTGCGTGCCTAGATTTGTTAGAGAGATTTTTTTCGTTCAAGTGCGCTCGACGCTAGTGGGACAGTCGACGGGTGCTTCAACTATTATTTACAGAGTGGAAATTTTTTTTCGTGACTGTTACAGTGATACGTTTGACTCTCCTCTCTTTTTGGCAAAAGCCATCCAAAAACTCTTCTGTTCACGAAGACAGAGGACAAAGTTTTGTCATCACTTGGAGCAAGTAGTACAGCAAACTCGAACCCGTCGCTCTCTCCTCCGACGCTGAATCTCACTCGAAGAGGAAAGAAAAAGAAAAACCTTCAGAGCCCACCAAAGCGCTAAATATAAAATTAACAGTCGAAACATTATTTGTTCCGGCCGAGGACCGCCCGCAGGGGGGCGCCGGAGCTTCGAAAAGATGGGCCGCATCGGGGTGCCCGCGCACCAATGTACCATGCATGCAAAGAACGAGGGAAGAGGAGAGAGGAAGCAAAAAAAATGAGAGAGAGAGAGAGCGAGCAAGTATATGGCCGACGAAAAAAAGGGCACGGCTTTTTCTCGGTTTCCGGGGGACGGAGGAGGGGGGCGCTGCCATTTCTTTTTCTGCCTACGACTCCCCGCCATTGTTTACGACTCTCATTCACTCTCCCCCGGCGCGCCTCGAGTGCACATGTATCTACATAGTACACGCTTACTCGCGAGGCTCTTGTGTACACTGTGCACCCACGCGCGCGTAGGTGTATATATACTCTTTAATGTTCATTCATTATCTCGCTAATTAGCCGTTCGGTCGCATTGGGCCCGCGGCGACTCGATTTTCGGAGCTTACAGCACACGCTCTCGTTCAACCGGGATTTTTCTTGTACGGCGGATCGTTACGCGCTGCACCGATAATCTTGGTGTTTTGCGACGTACCCACAACATGGTACTCGTTAATATTATAACACGAGTGCGCGCGTCTTTTCTTGATAATGAGATCGGCTTTTTTTTTATTTTTCCTCTCGCGTTAGTTGTCGTTTCGTCCGATAGTAATGCGCCGCCGCCACAGGTATTATTACGCGCAGGAACGTGGATGTATTGTTTGACACCTGATTATTGGAGATGATCCAGCGCGACTCCGAAATAACGCGATTTCGCGAGAAAGAAAAAAAAACAACTAAACGAAATCATGACTCTATGGTCTAAAAAGGCAAATTCGTGGTATTAATTAGGAGAAGTAGGAGGAGGAGGAGGAGGAGATCCCTATATACGGTAATGTACGTACATTATATAGTAGCAAGTCGAGTGTGAATGGTACATGTATTTTGGCACGGGTTCAAAAGCTATAACTCCGAATGTAAAAAGTTTTGGAAACTTGAGCAGCGTCGCGCCACGTATATATCCTCCCCCCTTCGAAAGAGATGGTATGTACTTTTTGCCACACGTATCCCCAAGACGTGGGTCCTATACGATGCACCCACGCGTATACCCATAACACGATAAATATTATGAAATGCCCTCCTCTCTCCCTCGATACAAAAATAAACGTCGCCATCGTCGCAAGTCATATGGTATAATAATCTCGATAATAATAGTGGGGGCCGGGGAACAACGAAGAGGGCGAAGAGAAAGGGCCGAAAAGAAAAACAATTTCCATCTTATCCAGCAGCGAGCTAGAAGGTGGGCGGCGAAGAATAATAATTAACCGTTCATTACTCTGAGGATCTCTCATTACAAGAATTTCACAATTAGTCGTCATTTCATGGCTGTCGCTCCTCCACCCGCCCCTCCCTTTCTCTTCTCCGAGAAAACGCTTTTGATCCACATTCGCGCGTCGGCGGCGTCGGAGGCCGGCCCGCATGACCCAAATTTCACACATCCAGAGACACTCCACTCCACCATCCCGCACATTCTGTAATACCTGCATCAACGTTAACACAGCAGCAGACCAGACATTACAGAGACTAGACGATCGCAACGGCCGACGATGCTCCGCAGCCATACATTCATCGGAGAGAAGCTCTTTATCCTCTCACGTGTATTATATAAGTACGAGGGCGTCAGCGACGAAGTGCACAGCTGTTGTACAAAGTACTTGCAGTCTCGAGCATTATTGAACGCCCCGCGTGTGCTCCGCTGCGCGTAAGTGTATAGGTACGGCAGGCAGTTGTGCGAGCGAGAGATCTATCTCTCGAATTACCCCCGCGCGAGTCAAGGTGCACTGACAACACGCGGTAGCATTGTTCTCCCCTCCCTCTCGCTCTCTAGCCGCGAGAGAATTTGCTCGCGAAATCCCGTTTGTCTCCCGCGCGCTCGCGATGTTGACACGTGGCGGCTGCTGCTGCACGTTTACGCTAATTTTCTCTCCCTGCGTTTGCATTCTCTGTATACATAGCGGGAAAGGGAGGGGGAGGAAGGAACCGAGCGCGAAGAGCGCGCCGCTCGTTTTATATTATCATCATTATCACATCATATGCATCCGAGTGCAGTGCGGCGTGCACTTGTCCCGTCGGAACGGACCGCGGCGGAGTAGCTGATGGCTCGTGAAGACTCGTATCTTATACGAGAGTATTTTTTTACACTCATATTAAAATGCCAGGTATTGCAGTATCGTCGCCGAGAGGAGTGACGTCACGCGGGCATGTTATAATCGTTGCAAAACTCCGCACGTCCGGCGACGACGGGG
>JAPYYV010014907.1:0-11609 GCA_030522625.1 Copidosoma aretas
TCCCAAACGCCCTCTCGCGTGATCCCAGCATATTGTAAAAATATCAAAACAAGTTACCTACAGTGTCTGTCGGATGTCAACAAGATTGTTTTGTATAGTATACAAGTGCAACAAGTAAGTAAAAAGTGCCCTAAATTATTGATATAACTTGCAAAAATATCTCAAAATCACTTGCAAAAATATTTTTTTTAATTTACTGCGATCTTCACTTTTTTATCCATGATTACTAAAATTATCTTGATTTCTTTTTATTGATGAATTTTTTTTTTAGTCGGGGGGGCTGCGCCCCCCCCCCCCCCCGCCCCCCCCCCCCCCCCCCCCCCCCCCCCCCCCCCCCCCAACCCCCCCCCCCCCCCCCCCCCGGCAAAAACACCAGGGGTAAGGACATTTCCTTGCCCTTCGGGAAGAAAAAAAAAATAGTGTGTGCAACTCGTGTGGTGTAGTTGCGTTGTTGCACAATGTACTATTACAGCTTGCATGCTATCATGTGTATGAAGGCATTATTTGAATATAATTTATTTATTTTATTTGAGATTCTATTTTGTTATTCTTTACTTAATTTACCTGATACATGCACCAACATTAAATTATAATACATTCAAATATCCTCTATAATTCATCGCTGGAATATGCAACTGATCCACCATTAATGGATAAGGCAAAGAAAACTACAAATATTATATATGGGGTTGGGAAATACCTTCCAGCACCCGGGATCGTTTGATTTTCCATTCTGAGTAAGTGATGCACCCATACCTCTCCTTCTTTCGTACCTTATCATATTCCAAGGGAAAACCTGGGAGGGTAAATTTATTACGTTGTTAAATACCATATAATCATGAACTTTTATAATTGGGAAATGGTGTTAGTCAATCCCAAATATAGTCATATTACTTACTCATGACCTGATCAATCAATTAAAACGATAAATAATTTATATAAAACATAGAACCAATGTTTTTATGTACGTCTCAGCTGTGCAAAACAGTTTCGTCGATTTTGGCTACATTATCATAAAATCAAGGAAAGTTGAGAAACAAATTCATGTTGTGTTTGAAATCGACCAATAATTTGTTCAGACTTTGCTGTCACAGTAGGGTTTTGATGTACTTATCTTTTTTTTTTCGAGGTCAATATTTCGTGATGATGAATATTTTATTTAAATAATGTGGGGAAATCTATGCTTTCGTTCACCGTCCAAGATACGGAAATTGATATTATTGTTCTTCTGAGCATTAAATGCTGCTTCTTACTTTATCGACTGCCTCCATTTTATTAAACATAGTCAACGTCACAGATGTTCGCTTGCAGTGTACCATACATGAACTTATTGCGTACCGTTCGTTTATCGTTGCATGCTTCTATTGCTTAGTATGAACATGTATTCACCGTACTTTTAAGAAATTACATTTGGTATCATAAAACATTTTTTTACTATTGATACTGGATTTAAAAAATTTACATATAAAGTATCTTCATAATATAAAAAATACAAATATTTATATTCGAATTACCAGATTCAGAGTAACTTGGAAGTTAGGTTATCGAAAATAAATTCAAATCAAATATAGATCAAAATACGGATATCAATCATCACTCTTCTACACGGAGAGAAAAATTATAGGGCTGTCCCATAGGTGCCTCTGGTAAAAGTCCACTGAAGTGGGCACCAGTGTTCGCACTATGCAGTTGATGCCATGGTTTCACGTACACGATGAGTTTGCAGCCTGCGCTATAGCCATGGCTGTATAGTATAGCCGTGAACGGATCAATCTCATGGAGGCATTGGATTTTTTCCATTGCCCTCTTGAGATTAGACAAGTAGGAGTGGGGGGGTCTCCCCAGAAAACGTATATTACGCACCAAGGGACTAAAGCAAGCCAGTTAGTGGCTGTGGTAGTGTGCGCCCGAGCGTAGTGAGGGCGCTACAAGCAACAGCCACTTGCTAGCTTGCTTCAGTCCCGCGGTGCGTATACATTTTAATATTATACTCAGCGGAAAATTCGTTACACAAACTTGTTAAACAACACGTGTCCTATGAGGCTGGGGGGCTATTAAAGCCCGAGCGAACGAACGAACGAACGATAGAACATCGGTTATAAAGGTATCCGTATAGGGATATTGTGTGTATACAGATATTTTTATAACCTATGTTCTAAGTATCGTTCGTTCGTTCGTTCGGTCGTGCTTCAATAGCCCCCGATTTACATCGTTCGTTCGCGTATCGCTCGCATATCGGCCCATATCTCGTACGGTCTCCGAGTATATGTAAATGTACTGAGTTATGGGTGCAAGTAAGAATGGCCCCATATGATAAGCAAACGATAGACAAACGAACTATGTAAATCAAATGGAGAAGGACTATCAAAGCAGGAGCAGACGCACACGCATGCAGCGAACGCACACTGTCAGTGAGTCGATTGACCACCAAACATAAGTTATATTTCTATTTGCGACGCAAATTGAGCATTTGTTTTAAGTTCAAACGCATACACATTTACAGTGCATGTATTCAAGCAAGCCAAGTAGCTACACAAGTATTGAGATTGATCTTTACGGAGCCATGAAGATGAAGAGAGATAGAGAGAAAACAAGTCGTTCATTGTGTCATGCAGTGCAAAACGTTTGTCATCAAAATAAACTATTATAGGGTATGGTGTGTGTGTGTAAGTCAAAGACTGAGTTTTTTTTATGTTTTTAATGAGGTTGTATCGCAGACAAGCTTTGGCAGGTAGAGCCAGAGGCGCTGCCGGTCATATTCAAGATAGCATCTACGCGCATACAAAGTATACATATAGTTTGTTTAGTATGCATGTACGTAACAAGCATATATATGTATACTTTGCATCCACGTAGACGCCAAATCGAATATGACCAGCAGCGCCTCATTGGCCAAAGCTAGTCTGCGATACAACTTCATTGTGATATTCCTGCAATACACCAGCAAACAGTGCATTTGCTTTCTTTGTCTTGCTTATATTTCCCGAGTCGTTTGCTTACAGCAGTGTGGCGCCCTTACTATCTTCGAGCTCCAAAGTCCGAACTACTACAGGCACATGTTGACTTGTGTATATAGATATGCAGTATATAAGATATACATACGCATGCACACATGCACTTATTGCACAGTTTCTATCCCTGTATACAGGTAGAAAAGTACGAGCTTTACGCATAGTATGGTATAAGTTTCTTTCTAGTATTCTCTATCTCTCTTGCAGCTCGCACGCTAGTATACATATAGGAAGTGTGGGGCGCGGGTAAGAGGGGTCACGTGTAGGCTCTGATTTGCTGAAGATGAAGAGAGTGGGAGGACTGGAGGGAGATTTCCACTCCTTTCTTCAAGTCAAAACACAAAAGGTCAATGGAAAAAATCCCATTCCTCCATGAGATTGATCCGTGGCTATAGCGCAGGCTGCACACTCATGAGGCCATGGTATCAACTGCATGGTTCGAAAACTGGTACCCGCTTTAGTGGACTTTTACCAGAGGCACCTATGGGACAGCCCTATGATTTTTCTCTCCGTCTAATATTCTACTTGTTTCCAGACTCCCATGAGTTCACCCGTACTTTTTTTATACATTTTGAGCAGTAGTTTGCTTTGTGGGACAAACAAATGTTAGACTTATTAGAAGATTGTTATCTGGAACCGTATACCTAATGCTGTTAATTTGTTGCACATACAACTATAAGTAAAATGTTTTCGACACGCCGTGCGCGGGGCTCGAATTGAGGGCCATTTGTTATGGCTCTAAAGACCTCGAATTACACACGCTTCTAGCAGCGTGCGCGGGGGAATTTGCAGCCGTCGGTATTGTCGGTAATACATCTGCATGTATAGATACGTGGGCAGCGCTTACACGTGTAATAATTCTCGACTGACCTAATGTGTATAGATCTGATACAGTCTGATGTGATTGAGGTATCAACGGGAGAAGCGTAGCGGGAAGAAGATACACGTCTCTCGGCCAGCAAGCAGACGAGTCGCAAGTCTACCCGTCGTGAACAAATTGGATAATAGTTTTGTTTTTGTTTCAATAGATTTAAGTTGTTCGTCAGTTTTCTGCATGTGATTGAGTAAACATGGATAACAATAGTCCACTTAGTTCAGGCATGTTTCTTTTGTTTTAAATGTCTCTAACGTCACTATTAATGTTAATAATTAATTATTACAATCCAACAAAATGAATAAAAATTACATATAAAAACTTGAAATAATTATTTTGTTGATCCAAATGTCGCATGTTTTTTTTTATAAAAACTGTTCCTTTGATGTTCAATATATTTGTGTACCATCATCGTTTAATTTGATTATTTTGTACGTATATGGATACATGAAAGGGAAAAACTACTGAATCAAGGAACGATTTATGATCGAACGACTATAATTAGATTCTTATTCAGTAAATCATTGACTTGGTCGAGCCCCGCGGCACTCAAAAGTAGTATACGCAACACGCGTGCGTCAATCGCGTTCCCCTCACACTAGTTGCGTAATATACTATTCAACATTCTAATATGAGTACCCAAAAAATATATATGCTAAGCAATAACGTTATCGTGTGTAAAAAAAGCTTGTTCAAAACTGTATACTGGAATGTACACGTCATTTATTATTATTGAATAATACAATATGTTCCGTCAATCTCCTGGGATGAATGGCTTCGAAATAATAACATTTGTTTTCATACGACATTTCCTCGACTGGTGTGCCGACCTCTTCAGGCTTTTATTAACAAATTAAATAAATTACAATGATTAAGTTTATAGGTATAAATTTACAAAACCAATATCAGCAGATTACCTTATTATCAAACACTGAAGAAAATTTATTGCACGTATCAAGCAAACGACTTATACGCACGTCAAACTGGCAAAGGCCTCGTCGTTACAAAGTGTTCTCCTTTTATACGCGTGGATCGGCATGCTCATGAAAAGGGTACAATGACCCTATCTGATAAACACGTGTATATCCATATACGTACATATACCCTAAGACCAGAAACGTACAGATTTGAAGAATCTTTTGTACGTATAACTCAAGCTACATATATATCTTCTTTCTCCTTTATATTATGACTGTTGGAGACAATGTACAGCATTTCGGAAACTAAACGTTTAATATAATTTGGCTCTTTGTCTAATATTTTAATATTATCCCATTTAAAGGTCTATCTATTAGAAGTTTGGTGTGATGAAACCACTAAATCAGATTTATAATTATTCCTGTGTTCCCTTTTTCTCTCTTTTAGAGCTCTTTTTGTGACTCCGGTGTACTTAGCGGGACAGTTGCCACATGAGATTTCATATATTACATTTGTGTTATCCAAAATTTGTGTTTTATCTTTGCCCAGTTAAGTAATAGTATTAAGTTTCTTGCGAATTCTGGGAACTATTTCTATGTTAAACTTTTTTACATATTGTATGATTTTATCAAAAATTATGGGAAAGTATTGTAAAGTTAATATTGATTTCTTGTTTAAAACTGTCTCTGCACTATTTAAAGTGTTTTTGTTGTGAATTATGGATATTCTTTTTTTAATGTATTTTTTAATAGAATAATTTGGATAACTGTTCTCATGTAGCATCTGCTTTACTACTCCAATGTTTTCAACATGGAAAGATTTATCTGATAATTTTATAGCTCTATCTATGAAAATTAGAAATTATGTTAATCTTTTGTGGCAAGTGTGACTTGATTCAAAATTTAAAACTCTATTTGTGGATGCTTCTTTTCTATACCAATTTATTATAATCTAATTATTTTTATTGATCAGTGTAATGTCTAAGAAATCGAGTTTGCGGTCAGTTTCTGCTCCACGTGTCAATTTTCAATGAATATTTCACACCAGTCGACGAAACGTCGCATAAAAACAAGTGTTTTATTTCGAAGCTATTTGCCCCAGAAGATCGACGTAACATAATGTATAATTCAAACTACATGAAGGGCGAGAAAAAATTCTATGATAATTTATTATTATTATCAGTGTGATCTTGACAATATAATTGAATTTTTCTTTCATACAATCACGTGTGCATTTATATCAAATTGCTAAGTGATACCGAAATCTCATGGACACAAAAGAATTCATCTTGTTGCTAAAATATATGTGGAAGCATGTAAACAGTTTTAAGTTGTAAACTGTATGAAAAAACTAATAGTAACAGTAATAAGTAAAAAACATGATTATTTAGAACAAAAACCATACATGGGTCTCACCAGTCCAACAATTTGACTGATTACCATTGTTTTTTTCTTTTAATTTAGTAGATAGAAAGGTTTTTTCAAGCTCTGGAAAAAGCAGAACTACCCCTGGAAGCACATCTTGCATACTTGTAGTGCATAAGAATTGCATATCGCCTGCTTCTGCAGATTTACGGCAGACTTACGTCAGATACTTAGGACAGCTTCTTGCACAAGAATTATGTAAGACTTGCGTCAGGTGTAGTACGTCAGCTTCAGGTTTATGTACTTATGCTTGCAGCACACTTTTGTCAGATACGTGCGACAGCTTCTTATGCAAGTCTTACGCAATTATTGTGCGAAAATCTGACGCACTTACTAAATACAAGTCTTACACAATTTTTATGCAAGAATCTAACGCACTTGTTTGACTTAAGTATACTGCAAATCAGTTGGAAGTATATAGGTTATTAAATATATATCTTTCTATATTATATAGTTGTATAAACAAAAGATAGTCCTAACCCCCCCCCCCCCCACTTACCCCCGGCTCCCCACAGCTCCCCCTCAAATCACGTAGTTATTCGTTTATTTTTACGTGATTTTTAACCCAATTTTTTGGGTTGGCTCCCCCCACTCCCTCTCAGCTCATCCCGGCTTCCCACAGCTCCCCCTCCACCTCCCCCTCAGCTCCTTCCAATCACCTCATAACCTATTCCACAATACACACACACACAACTTAATTATAAGTTCATGCATATAAATTAATAATTTGGTTACATTTATATTTCTCCCTTCCACATATTTTAAGATTAACATTGTAGTAACAAATGTACAATAAAATTACATTAGGGTAGAAAAAAAGTATCTCTTACAACTAAGATAATTATTCTATAATAATAAAAAATTTATCAGAATCGTTAGTTCCTTTAATTCTCCATAGAAGTTAAAAAATAATAAACAATCAAAGCAATTTAATGCTTTAAACAAGATTTTATACTATTTGTTTGACATTGTGGTATTTTATATGCCGTCTTTAACCATCTGATCTTTTAAAACCCTTACCGCATTTTTTACAAATTTCTTTTTCATGTCCTTCATTATGAATTTAACATACTGCAATAATAAAAAAATGTAAAAGTTATTATGTGCATGAGTCAAAATTAAAAAAAACTATTACTATGTCTTATTTTAATTCATCTTGTCAATTATAATATATTGGTGACTGCACAGCTGTTGTCAAGACGAGAAATAATGTCAATTTAATTATTCTATTTATAAATTAAAGATATTTAGACAGACTTTAACGATAAAAGTTGAATCGTTTCTACCACAATGATCAAAACAAAATTTACAAATACAACAGAATTAAAAGTTTATCCATATGAATTAATAATTTGGTTTTATTTAGATTATTCACTTCTGCGTGTTTTAAGGTTATAATTATGAGAGAAATCGACACTGAACCTGAAATCTCCCAAATGCTATTAAAATAAATTAGGGCAGCTTAAAAAACGTTCCCATATTGCTGGTTGAGTCGAAATTGTACACAGTATATTACATGATGTAAAAAATATGAGGTGTCTTTCAAAGCAACTATTGTAAGAGCCAATGACAGGGCTGTCATTTTTCGCCATATTGAATCAATGGTTACGTGTGAATTATTTAATATTTATGTTTGCAATGTTAATAAATTGCCTTATTTATTTTTTAAATATTTAATATGGAAAAAGCAGGGCAAGCTGATGTTTGGTTGATGTCCATATACTATCACACCTTGTTTTATACATAATCATATATAAGCCATGACAATAAGTATAGACAGCTGATCAGAAGAACATAAGTAACTATGTTCTTGGACGTATAAAGTTCTTAGTTGTAATAAGTGATCTGACTCAGCACATTTAGTGGCTGATTGATAGATAATTAATTAGTTTCAAAATAATCTGGTTCATCTAAGATAGTCATCTTTACTTACAGAATAACAATCATGCGTAATATTATAGTAAGACACAGTATACCATAAGGGGCATATGCACGGAAAGCAATGGTTATGTAAAAAATTGTTTGTTTAAATTCTATATCAAGAAGATATCAATCATTATCGGAGGTTTCGAATGAACTGAATAATGATTCCGCAAAAGAAAACATGATACATAAAGTCTCAACTAATTACGTGTATTTGTTTTCGGCACAGCATAAACGCTACAATAAGTCATCGGTGAATAAAGGTATTTACTTTTAGTAGAAAGACCAAAAAGGGATTGTGATGCATTTTATTCATAATGTTTATATTAAGATCTTTAAAAATATTTGAAAAAACTGTGTTTTTTAATATATACTAATCATGCTATTAAATTTTTTTTTTAAATTCCTATGTTAT
This sequence comes from Copidosoma aretas, assembly GCA_030522625.1. NCBI lineage: Eukaryota > Metazoa > Arthropoda > Insecta > Hymenoptera > Encyrtidae > Copidosoma > Copidosoma aretas. Next base: position 8,566 of record JAPYYV010014907.1, read on the forward strand.
TTAAAAAAAATTGTTTTCTTATTACTGATACCTATTTCAAAATGATATTTGTTCGAAGTTATGTTTTATTCTGTTTATATCTTGGATACATTATTTTATAAATTACAATTTCATTAACTATACGTATAAAAACTATTAAAAAAGTATACATGCCAAAAAAAATTACTTTAATACAACAAGTTTTAAGTCTGTAATAAATTTTTCAAATTTCATTTACGAATTTCGATAATACATCAAGTAAAAAAATTTTGTTCATAATAATAGAATCTTAGAATTTACGCAGTCAAAATGTTCTAAACCGTCGAAAGTCTCTTTCGCTGAAAAAAATAACAAATAATCTCTAGAAATTTGTAAAAGCTTTTCAAATGGAATGGTAACAATTGTATAAAATGAGTAAATAGTGCCAAAGAAATGTGATGAGCATAAATGCATTAAATCGACGGAATTATTGTACGTATATAAGTATAAAGATAATCTTATATTAATGTAATATAGATGTGATGAAATTTATTCAAAAATCCGATTATTTTTAGTATGTTCGTTATAGCTTTTATAGATGTTCTATGAGTATTTAAAGTGAATGGTAATTTTTAAAAAAAGAGAAAATTTCGGAAAAAATCGTAAATGACAACATATAACACTTAAGGTTAAGCTTTGACCTCCAATAACCACAAAACGAGTGAACTTAGCGAAAAATTATGAGAGCCCCTTTTTAAAGAACATCGAATTTCCTACTAGAAATTTATTGTGTTATTATATTTCGCTTATAGGCCAATTAATAGGATATTATACATATAAATATGTATCAATATTATCCATAAATAACAATGAGTCATTATCAGTTTTCAATTAGTAACAATTACTTGAAAAATCAGTAAAATTACTTATTGCATTGACTATATTTGTTTGATCTTAATTTTCATGAATGAAGAAGGATATAAACAGATCTGTTTCAATTTTAATTGGAAACATTAGAAGTTTTAAAAAAGGACATCGACTCATTAATATGCTTCTTAAAAGAAAATGTTTGTGGCAGATGGAAAAAACCACGGGTAGGGTGCAATGGGCAGTAAAAGCAGTTCTTAGCTTAAGCAAAAGAGCTGAAGTAAAAAGTTGAAATCAGATATTATTTTTCATGGACTTAATTATAAAATTATATTGCACATACGTAGCAAAGACTTGCCTATGAAACAAAAAAAAAATAGAAGGCAGATTCTAAATATGTAGTTGAGTTTAAATGCAGACACAAGGATATATATGGAAACTATAGGCGGGAAGGGTAGGCACGGATTTGGGAATGAAAAAGGAAAGAAACATGGGAGAAAATAGATTCGGATTTACAAATATCATGTTGGGTTGAAATGCAAACACACCAGGATATATATGACAAATAGAGAAAGGAATAGTTAGCCTAAAAATAGTCAGAAGAAAAAGGGAAGAAATTTACTTTTTGCACATAATAAAATTGATCAAGATTTGAAGGCCTTATTAATGCCTAATCGAAGAATTTACGGACTTAATCAATAAAAATCATACAAAATAGAAAAAGAAGTTAAAGTTGTATATGAAAAAGTAGAGGATGGGAAAACGTACGATTCACAAAAGGGCAACAAAGGAAAATAAACTTGAGAAAATCAAAGATAATTTCAGAAAAGAAAGAAAGACTTTTTGTGGATTATGAAATACAGAAAAACTATATGGTAATTGACAAGTCTATCATCCGTAAAATGTAAAAAAAAAAATTAGAGAGAGAAAAATAAAGTGAAAAGAAAAACATATAAGTGAGTTTAGGTATTTTTAAGTGATAGACTGTAGGCTCTGCAATGAAAGAAAAAAAAAATTCAAAGCACATATTGCTATGTAAAGAGGAAAAAAATAATAATATCAGTCAGAAATATAGGATTAGAAGACAATGGAAAGATATGCAAGAGAAAGATCATTTATGTGAATATATAAGGTATTTATGTAGGTAAATAGGGCACTGCGGGGTTAAGGAGGTTCGGGAGTAATGATCAAATGCAGAAATCACAATGACATTGATTTTTCTTGATAGTCTCGGGTACGTAGAACTCATATGAATTTTTTAATATTGGTTATAGGCCATTTTAAAAAGAATGATACAAATGAAAATTAGTATGATAACATAGGCTCTTATGGAACGTAACATCGATTTGTCGTTTACATGGACAAATATTTTCGGAAAATGCTAAGATAGTAATAAAAACCATACCTACGAATGAAGTATTGTTTCAAGATTCAGTGAGTAAAATTTGAAGACATGTTATAGAGTATTTCAAACAATGCCAACGCTAGATGTAAGCAAAATATTTAGTTCGTAGGGCGCAAGAGGGCGTGCGCGGTAAAGGGGGCCAAGCTGCGCGAGCCAGGGCACTCCCTGCTCCTCGCCTCGCTGAATGATACTTCCAAACCTCCTTAAAATTGAAAGTTCAATGATACGTTATGTGTTATAAATTATAATATTATGTTCGTGTAAAAAAAAATTATAAAATTATGTATTATGTTTAATCAATGACGTATTATTCTCTATTGAAAGTAAAATTAGTAATTATTTAAAGGGATATAATTTTTCAATGGTTATAAAACAAGAAAAGCAAATGTAGAAGTAAGTAAAAATCTATATAAGAAAATAAAAATAATAAAATAAAAAATTTACATCTACAAATATAGAGTAAGAAATTTAAAATGATCTCTTACTATAAACTTGTATCCATAATTGATTCTAAAATGTTTAAAAATGACCAAAAAAAGGATTATAACAGTTCATGTACTAATAATGATTGCGTAAATATTATACACATATACATATGTATTAATAGTAACCTTAAATAACTGAAAGAGTCCTTTAAGGAGGTTGACTACTGTAGGTGGGGGGTGCGAGAGAGAGCGAGCGAATCTATTTTTTTTTGTAGCAGTTGGCATTACTGTTTCATGAGCTGAGAGTCGGTCTGCTATCGTATTAGATATATGTATAATATAATGTAAACACGAAATCAGTTGATTTGTTAATATTATCGTCAAAAATG
>JAPYYV010014908.1:0-11374 GCA_030522625.1 Copidosoma aretas
TTTTTATAAAAATAAATAAGTAATAAACATACAAATGTCTTTTTTTTATTCAACCGTAAAATACTATATTCTTTTGAATCGTACTATATTTTTTACGGCCTATTTTAAAAAATACTATATTTAGTCAAAAAAATGTTGGCAACCCTAGATATAACTACCTTAAAACAAGTTTCAAACCCAACACGATGGTGATTTTAATGGTACTCATTGCATGATTTTCTCTAACTATTACTATTCTTTTTTTTTATTAAAAAGTGTACATTACCATATCTTTCAAGGCTAAATATATGAGTTTTAACTTTTCAATAGTCATTAGAGTATCACCCCACTTAGACTAAATTCCTGCATGATATACTTATATCAATTAGTTTGCTAACATGGCTGATGAAACCAAAGATGAAACAATACATTTAACTTATCAAAAATACCTGTTCATAGAAATGTGATAGAAACGGGGAATATAAACGTGAATTATCATGTTCAAAAACAATTTCACATGATTTACATCATTTAAGACAACATAGGGATAAAATACCCAATAGATGGACGATTAAGGAAATTTTGTGTTAGTAACTGAAATATCTTCAAACTGAAAACAAATAACGATGAACAAATTTTTGTGTTCGATGCATAATTATTCCAATTAATATTTACTGGGCAAAGTACCCCTAGCAAACTAAATAATGCTTGTTATGACTTTGATTGGCGGATTCGTATAAAAATAGTTATCAGTACAAATTTTAGTTTTAACCTCGGTTTTAACTGCTATTCAACAAGCTGGCGGACCCCACTAAGTAACAACACCACTGATAATAGTATAGCGCCCGTAGGTTTATTGTACACCGCGTTAAAAGAAGATCGAGGATAGGTATCTTGAAAACTTTCACTGAGTAGTATGATTCGAGTCTTTATATAATATTTATGTTTTTATAGGGAAAAAAAACCAAGGCTCGCGGCGAGGCTCATAGTACGCCCATGAGGTGAGCACACGTGTGGAGGGGTGATGCGAAAAAATAGCGTTGTCAAAAGTTTCTAGACATATTTCAGTGCTATAACAGCACTGCTGTTTGTAGGCGAAGAAAAATCGGCTTGGGGAATCGAACAAAGATAGAGGTAGAGTCAAGAAGAAAAAAGGCCGAGACCAAAGAGACATTACATATGTGGGTAAAGGTTGGGTAGAACAAGCAAACATGCTACCAAATGATAGCGAAGTGAGAGAGGACGAGAGGTAAAAAAGATACAGACTTGGAAGGAACAACAAGGATTTCGACAGCGTGAAAGGATACCTGAAAAAAGCAAATACGCACAAGTAGGCATTTTCTAAAAATAAAGCAAAGTTCAGCCGTCACCAATAAAAAAAAGTGGACAACAGGAGTAACAAATGCATTTATCAAGGCAGATAGGGAGAGTAAAAATGTCGCCTCGTCGTCAAAACTCGAAATAGGCTTACAATGAGTGATGTATGGTGTAAAGCTCAAAGCAGAGGGCGCCAAAGCCCGCAAGTCCTGTTTTGTGGATGTATTAGTGCATCCGTGCGTGTCTGTAGACTATTCGTCAATAACGTCGGTTATCGAGTTCATCGACACTGTATCGACACTACCGACAGTGTTGACACACACATACTCACAGATCTATTCACGGATGCACTAATACATCCATAAAACAAGACTGGCGGGCTCTGAGCTTTACACCATACATCCCTCATTAATTCTAGTGAGAAAGAATTGATAAATTGGTACAGTTAAACGATTTTTTTACCGAAAGATTCAAGTACTTTTTACCACATTTTACGAACCTATTTGAGTACATGATAAAAATACTTAATTTTTTGAGTATTTGAGGCGAAGAAAGATACATTTTTTAGAAGGCTGTCGAGAAATATAAATAAATTGTTCGAGAAGTTTGCCTAGTTAATCTTAATACGATTATAGCAAGTTTCTAATATAAAAGCTTGTTCTTCAAACTAACATTCCACTACATGAAGTTTATTGAGTGTTTAAATTTTTAAAAGCTTACCCACTAACTTTCACTTCTTCAGTTACGTGCATCGCAACCATGCATACCGAAACATTTGCTTTAGTCTTGGGCATCAGTCTGATTTCAGTCTATATAGTTGGAATTAAAACTCAACCTGTAACAACAGTTCTGGTATTCTAAAAATTTATTCATTACACAGATGCATAATCAGTGAATTTAATTTTTAATTTTGGTTTATCGTCATTACAGGATAAAAACAAGTTGAAAATGCAAGTAGAAGCAATTCGTCTATATCAAGATGACTTTAACATATTTTGCGATGCTTTGAGAGCTCATATACATACCAATATTGAGAATCAATCGAAAAAAATACATTATCTTTCAGTTGATCCCCGCATTCAAGAAATGTATGGCTATCTTGCAAATGCAACTTATGCGGATAACCAACTCAATCAGGAATTTAATGAAATCGCGGAGCTCTACGCCGGCTTCGAAAATCAAAAGCCTGAAAAGCAAGTGGAAATCAAGCAAAGTATCCAAGTTTTCCGAAACAAGATAAATCGTCGTGTAGATGAGGTTCGTGACAAATATTTGTTCATATCGAGACGTATGAAAGAACTTGGCTTTGATGTAAAACCAAATACAAAAATTATGATTTTGCTGGATTTCATGTAAAATTTACATTTGCAAAAAGAAATACTCTCCGCAATTGAAAACATAACTGTTGTACACATAAAATCGACTTGAAAAAAAAATAAGAGAAGTATTTGTACATTACTGCATACGTATTTGTCTGTTGTAATCCAACACAATGTCAGACCATACACACTGCACTGTGTAATGCATATTGGTGAAAACTTTTATTGTACAGTTGATATCGACCACTATAGAAGCTTGATTGCTTTCAGTATATCTAGTAGTTCTAGCGTACATGTGGGTTATGTTACAGTCGCCAATATTCTTTTACATCCCAAAGTTTTCTTGGAAAATTATAGTTTTAAAGCATTCTCTATACACTCCATAAAATATATTGATCCTGAATCCCGCATGGTTCATTAATGATTCAAGAAGAGACGTAACATATGAATTATAATGCCAGACGAGTCATAAGCAGGGTACAAGATAATTCTAGACCAAACAGTTTTATATTTTGTATTCGATAAACAACAAAAAACCGACATCAAGTCAAAACGGCATGAAAATTTCAAAGATATTTTTAGATACTTTGGCCGTTAAGGCTGTTGTATTATTTCAATTTAACGTTTCATACTTTTTTTTCTCTAGAATGAAAAAATAGCCTAAAATTTTTTAAGGTAGATTATAAATTAATTTTGCCCCAACGGTCAACACCGAGGTCAACATCTAATACTCCAAATAGCGATTACTCACATCTAAGTAACGCAAGTATTGGTTATCTTTGACCTCTATGCTGTAAATTACTTGTACAGCATAAAACTTGCATTTATCATAATTTCTTATAATTCACATTAAAAAGGTATAAAATAAAACTATCTTCTAAATTAAAGTATAAGAGTGTTGCAATTTTTCCACTGGCCACTTTTGACATAGAGGTTTCATTCAGTTAAACGATAAATCGTATAAGACGAAGTCAGATGACGTCAACTTCACCTTTTTCTTCGTATGCTTCAATGCAAGTGACTTATCAAGTTTATATTTTAAAATAATTCATTAGTCTATTCTATTCATATTAAAGCAATTAATAGATGGTGAGAATATTCGAGCTGTTTTCCTCTCTCGGGAGAACATTTGTTTTACGTGCTTCTACGTAATCTCTGTTTTTGATATCGCACATTATCCCCTAAGAATCCACAATTTTTCGTCACATATTTTAGTACCGAACTGCCGCTCATTAAAACTTGAATAGCTAGTCCTCCATCCATAGCATTAGGATCGAAATAATGTTTTGTGCATACGTTATATATCCAATACACCAAGTGCCGTGTATTTCTCTAAGGTAATAATCTGTCTCTCGGCACATTTCAACCCAAAATCAATCAATAAAGGCTGCTCAAGTATTTTCTTTCCTCCAAGAAATACTGTTCAAACGCGTGGAGCTGTTAAGTGCGCTCTTATAGTCCCTGATTTTGGTGAAAAAGCTCCCCAACGTTTAATTTGAATGGAACAATGGTCCAAACTACTTCTAGACCTCCTACAAGGAAAACCAAGAAGCCATTGATAATGGTTATTTGGTTACTACGTGAAAGAGAACAAAAAATTGGAGAGCATCAGATTTTGGAACGACAAGATGCACCTGACCATGCCACGTGAGATGAGCGCTGGTCGCGACACCGATAACAAATGATACCAAGTTAACGTGGCTCGAGACATACCCCGACTGGGAGATGCAAAAAACTAGTAGTGATGGTTACATAGTTCGGGGGCCTCCAGTCGGACGGGGGTGTCGAGATCGACCCGCGGGGTAGAATGTATTTCCTGGACATGGGTAGTGCCGACAAGATGACTAACGAGCGCCCTAACCTTGCGTGGCTAGTCTCGCAAATGACTATCTGAAGGTCATCGTGTTGGACCATAAAGATGGCGGCTTTGTCTACATCAATGATGAGATTTTTGAGAACCGTGGGGTAATTGTGTCTCTTAAAAAAAGCCGAGGTAGGCTACAAAGCTGACAAACTGGGACTATCCCCGTCGCCGCGGATTCAACTGTAAAAATAAACAAAAATTTGAAAAGAAATAATCATCACGATTTTTTTCATCCATGCGTGAGCCACGAAAAAGTGTGACAATCGAATAATACGTGGATTTTTACACGGAAGGAGATTAACTTTGGAGTCGCCCAAGCTGTAATTAAAATCTCTTTGGATGCAGGCTCAAGGTATTTTTGATACAATTTAACAGTATCTCGTAAAGTTTCACAAAAATGAAGAGTCAAATTAATTAGACAGTTGAAGTTTTATCCGAACACACACAAGTCTTCACTATATTTTTCATACGTGTGATTAAACAAAAGGAAAAAATAACAGTTGCTTCAAAAAAAAAACAAACAAAAAAACCGATCTTTCATCGTACTCCTAGACATTCTAGTTCAATTCTTCAGAACCAGCCCGAGAGCGCTGGGCGATCGATCACCCCCCTCTCCCAGATTAGATCCCCGTTTCCGCCGTGCGCACAAAACTAATATCGCTTAAACAGCGCGAGGAAGAAAAATACGTCTAATAACGTCATGAAAAATTTAATGCCGCAAGACTGAGCCCATCAAGCAATGCACACGTAATACGATATATAATATGTATAATGCATGTATACGTTTATAAGAGATTGGGAGCGAAGGAGGGATCGCCCAATATGGCTCCCCGTTTACGAGCAATAAAACCATTGTGCGTGTGAGAGATAGTCCGCGCTGGCCTGCTCCCGGCGGAATATTTATATTGCATTATATTAGCGATAAGTACTTGGGCACACATTCGTGTATGCTAGCGCGGGAGAGAGCAGTAGTACGTATGGATCGACAATGGTTTGTATACTGGCATTATCTTTTTTGATTGCCTGTGTACCATACGTGCGTGAGCTTTTGTGTGTGTGTGTGTGTGTGTGTGTGTGTGTGTGTGTGTGTGTGTGTATGCGTCGATGAAAAAGGGGATGAACTAGGAGTGCAGGCGCACACCCTGTGTAAACAAACTTGTTCGGGGTGTACCTATGTGTACTGACGTTCTGTGACGATTGTCATGCGTGTGGAGGCTTTGATGGTTTTGGCGTTGCGTTCGGCGTTGTTTTGAAATTATTGCTCGGTATCATTGTAGTTACGTAATAGTCGTTGGTTAGGGATTGATGGGATACGGGTTAAAGTTTCGTCGAAAGGAAGTAATAACTCGATTGGTTGATTTTCCTTTTATGAAAAAATAACGATTAAAAGTTGGAGGAGACTTGTAGATGCTGATGGAATGGGCCGTTAGATTTAGGTACGTGAAATATTCGAAACGCTCCACTTCATAGTTATAATGATGATTCTTTTGTAAAGTTTTGGAACTCGTGTCATTTTCCTAACGAACACTTTATATACCTGTGTAAGACAAAGTACCTGGAACTTGAATATTATACTCTAATTGTTTGATAATGAAAACACATGAAGGAAAAAAAATTACTAAACAGTCGCGATCATGTGTGAAATAAACATCCAGTCACTGGTGGTCATCTTCGGACACTCCAATTCATAATATATGTAAAACATCATTGAAAGACATTTAATTTCATAGTGTAAATTTTATTTAAATTGTGAATGTTTTAACTTCTAATGCAAAGAATAAAAAATAAAACAATAATTTGTGATCTCTCGCTGTTCCTAAATCGATGAAAAACCATCAATCAGTGGACACAAGCTTCTTCAGCAGATTGGAAATAAAATTCATTTATTCTTGTCAGCGCGAAATATCAGCATCTCAATTATTTTTTCATCGCTAAAACTATAGATTAACATCTTACACAAAAAGTATACAGCACTGCCTAACCTCTACACTAGATTATGTTCAAATACAGAGTTATACTCAACCTCACATGAAATGTCGCATACCTCACGATATTGAGCACCAGATAAATCACCCCTTACAATTGCGCATCAACAATATCGTACGCGCAAGCTGTATACGGTGTACCCGTCTCGTTACAAGCACATAGTAACAAGTTAATCTCAGCCATCACGAAGTGCTGCGTTGGCAGCAGCTTACACGTCATGTCAGGCTTGATAATGTATACATCCGAGGTGGGCGTACGGCAAGGAGTGTTGGACGAGAAGGGAAGCGCTGGTGGGGGAAGAAGCAATCCGGTGTAATTAGTTACGAATCTCCCGAGCTAACAGGGAAGCCACGCGAGTGCCACGCGAAGCAGGAAACACGACGACTGCTCCCAGATTCTATTTGATTGATAATTGGCTTGATGCTTCTTTTATTTTCTTCAGCCAGAGCTTATAGCAGATGCTGATGGGAGGCACGGTCGACAAATGAAATTCGAGGCGACGAGCGTTAAATTGGTTCGTCGAAAAGTACGATAAAATGTTTACGTTTTGTCATTATCTGTACAGCTCTATTTTTCGTACTGTGTAGTGGTAATTTTTGACGAACATATGATTCGGATTGTCTTTTTAAACATTCGCTATTCCAATATTCGATGATAGCAGTTACCGGCGCACAATGGGCAAATAAGGCACTCTTTTTTTCCAAAAAATAAAATATCTCCGAAACTACCTAACCAATTTAAACGAATTTTTTCTCTTGAATGTTGGTAGAAGCATACATATTACTGGAAAATTAGTCCAAACTGTAGATGGTGCTGCTTAGGTTAAATGGCTGTAGTGATCTCCATTAACAAAAATTGAATAACATTTGAAGTGTATACTCTTTAAATGAACTGATTCTTACCTAAATTTTTGAATAATCACTTTAGAGATTGTTAGTTAATATTACGATGTCCTGCGACTCCACATCAAATTGGCAAATCTAGTATGGCCGTCAAAAACTGTACAAATGTATGAAAATAGGTACTTTTTTCCAAAAATCAAATATCTCTGATACTATCTAAATGATTAAAACGAATTGTTTTTCATATGAAGGTAGAAGCATACAAATTACTGGAAAATTAGTCCGAATTGTAGATGGTGCTGCTAGCATTTAGGTATAACAGCTGCAGTGACGTCCATCAACAAAAATTAAATAACATTTGAAGTGTATGCACTTTTAATGAATTGATTTTTACCTAAACTCTTTAATAATTATTTTAGAGATTGTTAGTTAATATCACGATGTCCTGCAGTTTTGTATCACATTGTCGAATCCAATATGGCCGTCAAAAACTGTACAAATGTATGCAAATAGGCACTTTTTTTCTAAAAATAAAACATGTCCAGTACTACCCAACCTATTTAAACAAATATGCTTCTACCTACATTGAAAAAAAAAATTCGTTCAAATAGGTTGGGTAGCACCGGAGATATTTCATTAAAAAAAAAAAGTGCCTTTTTGCCCACTGCAGCTTCCTCACATAGTACTCAACAAAATAGTAATGAACGAGATCTGTAGCAAAATCAAGTTTAAAAAAGCTATTATACTTATTTTTAACATTGCTGATACTTAGATACTGATGAAGATTCAACGAGAATCCTATCATCATTTTAAATCTTTGCAAATAATCGTTTAGTAAACGTAACAAAAGTGAAGAAAGTAAAAAGAACAACTACAAATACTGTAAAATGATGTTCTGAACGAAAAACTCCTACGATCTGTCACAGAGTGCATTCCTTGAAAACACTGTTTCCTCTCCCGCCATCAACAGTGTTTGTTCTAATTACAAACAAGAGACACTTTGCGGTTCACCATTGAAGAAGATAAGGGGAAGTCACATATACAACAAAGCGAGCAACAAAGCTAGCTTGAAGAGATACAATGCCGGCTTATTACGCCACACCACCCCTAGGATGTGTGCGCCGACTGTTGCGGTCGCGCTACGAAATTAGTATACCTACATTTACGGGAATCAGGGAAAAGACGCTTTTAGATGTATAACTATTGTATCTCTTTTGTTTTGCCTATGTACTCTGTAAGTTTGAATCGATTGGTTGAATAACTGACGTTTGGCAAAAGCGGTAAAATTACTGTTTAAAATTGTTAATTGTGTAAAACGACTGTTTCAAAATTATTAATACACAACTGGGGAAACTGTAAAAATATTTTACTGTTGAATCACTGAAAATTCTATTGTACAAGGAAATGCATATCATACGAAGAAAATAAGTTATCTTTTACTGTCATTAGGAGTCAACTGTGTACTCTATCGTCTCAACCGAGTTGAATACAACCCTATCTCTTAAAAATGGTTGTGTTGAATTCCATATTATAAAGTATACAATGTTCCATCTGACTACTTTCGTATTTTTCACGTTACTAAATATTTTAATGGTACCAAAAATGATTTTTCGATTATTTGGTCATAGGATAGCATAAAATCACATAGAATCGAAATTATGTCACTACTAAATTGGTAAACCTTTGCAAGGCGTTGTTTATCCTTACCACTATACTATCTTGAAGGTGCCTATTTTCGATCACTTCGAGTCCTTATTCTTGATCATCTGAATAAATACACTTGAAATCATACGTTTATTTACATCGAAATGCTCACCCGAAACTCGCATTATTGCAATAGTTAAAAAAAATGTAATATTGTAAAAAATAAAAAAAAAAAAACCAAAAAAGAAATACTCTTCGAAAAAAGAAAAAAATAAAAAAAAAAAAAACCGAGCACACCCAACAAAATAAAAAAAAAACTAACGTGCCGTAATCTTGAATTTTCCAGTACCAGACTTGTCGTCCCAAAATTAACGACTAAAGAACGTCAACAACCCCGCGATCTTCACTTTTCCAATAACCCACACCGCGAGCGAGCTGTATACGCCGCACGACTCGATCGAACACACAGCGGGGGCGAGACCAGCGCGGCGAGCGTGAAATAATATCAACAACCAACAAGGCCCGCGCGCATCCGACCTTTGCTCGTTCGCTCGGGGCTTTCTCTGTTTACTTCATTCCTCCCCGTGTATTTCCGAGGCACCGGCGCAACGGCTCGTGGACCAAAGGAAGCGGGAAAAAGAGATGATGCAAGGTATACATTACAACCTCATGGAATTCACCTGGGCCGGTTTTTCGTGGGCCAGCTCGCGTGATGTGCACCGCACAATGAGGTAACGGCGCGGGAGGAGGAACGTGATGCCTGGCGCTCCGGCGACGACGGCTTTTAACGATCCGTTCGGGCCGCACTTGAGCTTAACGCGACGGGGGGGGCTGTTCCACTTTTGATTGCGCGGGTGTGAGTTGGCTTTGCGCGACGCGAGAGCAATAAAGCTGTCCGTTGTGTTGGTGGCTCCCGTGATTTTGAGTGTTCGGGAGTATAAAGTGTTGCGAGTTCTGCTTTATTATGCCCATTACTCTTGGAGACTGTCGCCGTGTGTGTTCGCTGTTTTTGTACAGGGCAGTTTGGTGACATTGATGTTTATGTCTATATTGGTGTTAACGGTGCATCATTGATGATTATTATTATTGAGTGGTCTGTAGATTCGACAAAAGAGAGAACACATTTGAGGATCGAATTCTCGTTTATGATGATGAGGTCGGCATTAGTTGGTTCTTATTTCTCGTTTTTTTAATGACAATATTGTATGCGATTAGGAATTTTTACATACACACATGTTTCGATTTTAGAAATAAAAAATAACCGTCCATCCCAATTCAAGGATCAATAGCCCAGGGTGCCGCGTGGATAAAAGAAGGCAACACCTTATTTCTAAACTCTAAAGATTTGCGTATTATCTTATTGAGATGATATATACGTTTTCGAAATTCGAAAGTTTTAAATTTAAAATCATAACTCAGATATGTTTTTCAATGGAAAATGAGCTAAAAAAATTTTTATATTCGGAAATGAGATGATACGTTTTTGACATTGAAAAATGATATGATAGGTTTTTGCAATTCAATAATGTGAGAGTACGTTTTTATGATTCAATAATGAGATGATAGGTTTTTGAAACTCAGAAATGAGATAAAATATTTTTTTAATTAAAAAATAAGATAATTTGTTTTTGATATTGAAAAATAATAAGAGTTTTTGAAATTCACAAGTGAGATATGTTTTTAAGATTGAAATATGAGGTAATAGGTATTCTTCCAACCTCGGGCGTTTTTGAGTAGTTGCTGCGCCCTCGATAGAAAAAATAGCATTAGCCAGAGCGATCCCAACGGCGCCTTCGGGCCCAGTGATCGCCCTGGAGAGATGCACATTATTGACGAAAACTATTAAAATCTAAAGTTGGTTAATACATTTTTGTAATTCAGAAAGCAGATAATTTATTTTTGAAAATTAAAATGTAAGATTATGATGTATTTTTGAATACAGAAACAATAAGCTGATTCGTTTTTGATATTGAAAAATGGGGTGATACGCATTTGAAACATAGTTAAGATATTTTTCTAAAATTATGACATATATGTTTTTAAAAATTCAGGAGTGGAATAGTTCATTTTAAAAATTAAGCAATAAAACGATACGTTTCAGAAATAATATGATATATTTTAGGATAAGAGATAACAATACATTATTTGAAATTTGATGTGGGATAAGTTTTTTATTTACGTAACGCTGAAGAAAAACGTTTTTTCATCTCAAAATTTCCGTTGAAAAATGTATCAGCCGATAACAGTAATATTACAGAAAAATACAACTACACAGTATTGACGAAGATTTAGTATCAAAATATTTTCGAACGTAAGAAAGAATCCATTCATCGACATCTACCAGCATCACAATTCATCGAATCAAAATAAAAAAAAAAAACCAAACAAAAAAACAATAAACGCATGTCACCAAACAATGAACC